>JAEMWC010001703.1:0-105923 GCA_016490735.1 Pachyseris speciosa | reverse complement strand
TTTTTCGTATTCTAGTGTAAAAGTTTGTAGTAATCAGTGTACGATGTCTTTCCCTATCCATTCCATCGACCACCTCCAAAGTTTGGTTGTAACTGACAACTGGACATGTAAATATTTGCTAAGTATCCGTATACATACCAAACTGCATGTAACAACCACCAAACCTTCTCTGGTCGTCAAGTATGATATAAAGAGTTTGATGGCTAAACCCAGATGAACCAAAACGGATCTGACGCGTGCGAGCCTTGAATAATTCAGCAAATTCCAACGCTTTGAATTATGAAAATGATTTGCACAAGACACAGAAAATAGCCGGCGACCAAATACGATTTTTTGGAAGCCTACATTTGTAGGAAGTCGACCAATATATTTTAAGGACAATTTTCTATTTTGGGGAAAAGGGAAAACCAGACTGTCGAAGGGAATGAATATCATCAGTAAAATGCTCGAGATTGCAATGTTAAAGTATGTTATCAGATCTTCGTAAGGATGCAGTTGGCTTGCTGAAATAGGTTTTCGAGTTTTTTGGATACTCACAACAACGGAAATCGAAACTAATAGCCCCTAATATTTGACCGAGAGTTCTAACAAACCAGTGGCATCTCATATCTTTCCGAATTCATGAGCTGCTTTGAGAGTAGATAAAGCTCTACTGCTCCGTTTATGGATTGCTAATCTATTCCAGGGTTAAGCCGGCTCATGCTTTTCTTTTCGTCGGTACCCATTTGTGCAAACACGGAGAAAGACAATCCAGAGCCTAAGGCTCTTGACAAAGGGAACCACTCGACAACTTGGAGACCAACCTTTTCCCTATACAGACCGATCCCTCGATCTTCCTAAACATTTCCTGCCTGGTACCATTTGCACTTCTACCGCGCCTACACCGCTACTGCGAGCTTCACCTCCAAGCTGTTCCCTTTTACTCCTGTCTACAACGAGGTTTTCTTCGAAAAACAAAAGGGCCTTTGTAATAGCATGCTGCCAAAGTAAAACGTGATATTTCAAGCATAAGAATACTCGCTCATCGTCACAGCTATCAGATAAAAGGTGATTAGATCTTAAGACGAAGCAGCGACTGGCATCTAATTTGTCCTCATCACTGAGATCAGTGCTTGGGCAAACACTCAGGAGATGAGGAAAAGGTCACCAGAGATATAATGGTCTCGATCTAGAGACAAATTCTCACAACTAGAAATGTAAAGTATAAAGGGAGACACGGGCAGGAGAATATACATGATGATTTTGGGATTCAAGCGATTAACCCTCGCGTACTCGGAGGTTAACTTCCGCTTATCCGCTGTAATATCTGTAGTAACTTTTGTATCGTGTAGACTAAACCCAAGATTGTTAAGCGCCTGAGCAGTACTTTCCCGTCTGTCCTGTGGTGCTGTTTGTTATGCTCAATATTTATCTGCAGCTTGTCCGGTGTAAGTTTAACTGTGCAGATAAAAGCTACGGAACAGAACTTGACTGTAATGCGGTCCACCTCGTCGTTCAAGGTGGATCGAGATTCTGCGTTTATGGATGGGATTCGAAAGCGTTATCAATCATTCAAATGAAAGATGCTGTACATTGCTTTTCTGTAGATGTACATTTTGGTTGTATGAACAAGACAATTTAAGTTGATGTAACATAGTGAGGACATAGAGGATAAAGCTACCAGCAGTACTCTTTTGACTATTTTTGGTGATGTTTATTGTATTGCAATCGTACCGTAAAAGATGGTAGTATTAACTTTGTCTGCGCGGCGATCAAATCTGTAAGTGTGACGATTCGGGCACATGTTTCAGAGCAGTGAATTCTCAAGGGCTGTTTCTTTTTCGTTGTTACATAATGAAACTTTGGATTATTTAAAAACAAAACAGATATTCCTTGCAGATGATCCGTCGGATGGTGCCATTCGGAATTATACACGTCTGGGTGAGATAGTTATCACTTTCAAACGTGGTGTCTGCTCCAGCTGGTCTCCAGATCAGACACCAAGAACGCCAAACATCCAAAGCAAAGTAGATGAAATAAACTGAAGAAAACAAATCTGTCATTAATTCGCGAAACCACTTGAACTCTTGAGCTAAATGGGATTGGTCTCTCTTCTTGAGGGAGTGTAGTTTGGAACAGTATCAAAAGCTTTAGTGTGTGCTTTTCAAAGTTGACACGAAGACCAAGTGAAAAACGTCACTTCATTGCAAGTTACTTTTCGAGAGCGTTGTGCTACATCGAAGAATTAACTAAATCTTACTGTACTGAGCGGTGAAGGCGTTGATAATGTCTAACAAATTCCTCAACATCCCAATAACAAACAATCAAAGATAAAGCCTTAGAAATCCGATTAAATCTTGGAGGATTTTGGCATTGAAAATTGCTAATCTTCTTCATTAACCATGACAAAAAATTCGCTTTGTAATTGAAAATCCAATTTGGTGATTGCTTTTTTAAGTACTCAGAACCAAATATCGTGATCCTACCGAGGGCTTTTGTTTTCATAAGTGAACTTTGAGGGAGGAGTACGGAGTGTTAAAGAAATTTCACTTGTTATGTCGCCCCTCCCCTCCCCCTTTCATTGAGCAAAGCCATATCGTTAGCAAACAGAAAGGCACGTCCATTTTTAAATCAAATTTTATTAAAAAAAAAAAAAACAAATTGGAAAAGCTGAATAAAACAACCAACAAAGATTTGTATCTCAAATCCTTATCAGAAAAAAAAAGTATCTGTGCTTCCATCACCCCTTGCTTAATTCAAATGAGTTTTTCTTCGTTAGCAAAATGCCATTAACATGACTGCACAAAACGTGTATGTAAGTTTGTTAGTTTCCACTTGGCTTGGCTCCAAATTGCACCCTCTCATTTCTAGACCTAACATGTTTATGTGCTACTCTTGGCAATACGGGGCACCATTGAAGTCTCACATTTCTAGACTTAACAATATCGCGTGGGTTCGAATCCCATGCAAGCCTTTTTTTCCAGGCTTTGTTTTTGCTTCTGCTTAAGTAGTGTTCACAAAGTTTTCCGGCGTTTTTATTTTATTTTATTTTTATTTTTTATTTTTTTTTTTCACATCTTTAATCTGCAGTTTAATATAATTAATAATATATGATTTTCACATATTCACATATAGTATGTGTTTAACTCTTGGTAATACAGAGACACCACTGTCCTTGCACTCAAAAATGCCATTGAAAAGCAAATCAGAAGTACAAATTCTACCTTATCAGGAACATGTCGAGTAATTTTGAGAAAAAGACCTAGTATTTGACCTAGTACAATGGACCTAAATTTATCGGCGCGGTGTGGTCTTAGTGTTGCCCATCAAACACAGACAAAAACCGCGAACAAACAAAGTACAAACAAGAACTTTATTGTACTTTGCAGTCCTTTTTGGTTCATTAAGGATAAAAATAAATTTGTGGCACATTAACCTGTTTTGTCTGTCTTAAATGTTCCATGCCAAACCGATCAGTTTTCCTCCGCTAATCTCACTGATCCCGTTTTATGACAATGATTAATTTGAAAGAAATAAAGAAGAGGGGGCAGTCAGATTGTTTTGAGCTTCATATTTTTGCCGAATCCACGCAACGATGTCACGAGCCAATTGTCTAATTTTTGTGAATGATGTATGAAATATGAACTCATATGAACTCATAATTGACCTGCTCCCAACGTCAGTGGCTTCAGAGCTCAGCTGGTAGAGCATCGTACCAGTATCGCGACGTCACGGGTTCAAACCCCGTTGAAGTCCTGAAATTTTTTCAGGCTTCTTTACGCAATTGCATAAATTGCGTTCACAACTGCGAGGATCATTTCATTTCATTTCATGTCTAATTTTTCTTGCATGATGAAATCTGCATTTATATTCCACAGAAACGAAAAATCGTTTCTCGTTAGACGTGGGCGAATACTTAATTATAGAGTGTCTGTGTCTCGGTTAGCATCGGTCTGATAATCACCCAGTTTTATCCTCTCGAAACTATCACATAAGCACTCCATGCCTTGTCCACACGGGCGTATATGTGAACATCGAATTTCTCAGCTTCAAAATCGTGCTGCTCGCATTTTGACTTTCTCATCCTATGATGCTGACGCTGGATACTTGTTACAACAACTTGGATGGAAAGACCTAATTGCCCAGCGTCAAATTTAAGTAGCTTTAATAGTGTTCAAAGCTCTTTTAAGAAAAATCTGGCTCCTGACTACTTGTCCTCTATGTTCACTGAGAGGGGTGTGTCGGGATATGTCTTAAGGGACTCTACAAACAAATTAAATGTCCCTTTACCCAGAACCAACTACCTAAAAAGGAGCTTTAGCTATAGAGGTACAACTCTCTGGAACAGTCTTTAATTTAACAGTAGTTAATTAAGTTATATACACGGCACTCATGGAAAACAGGTCTAGTATAGTGTAAATTGAGTAGTATTTTTACTGAAGAGACTTTTTAGGTGCGTATTTATTGTAGTTGTATTTTCTATTGTAATCACCTGATGAATTTTTACCGTGTTAAAATAAAGATTTGAGATTTGAGATTTTGAGGGACATCTGACAGGCGTTTGTCCCCCGATAACAGTGAGCCCTTGTTAAACTAGATAGACGTTAGACCTTAAAGGGGAAGGGGGTAACATAGGCGGTTAAAGGATTCTCGTTGCGATGAAACCAAAGAGCTTTCTCTAGTCCGATTAACTAGTGAAATGCCACCTTTCGTCTTCGTAACAACCGACTTTGGACATTTTGTCGCTGAAGAGATAGAAATGTCATTTAGGCCACGAACAAAGGCCAATTGAGTTTTCTTATGCTTTATTAAAATATTTTTTCTTCGAACTTGAGACTCAAAATCTTTTGTCGCTTAAGAGGCACCCATCGTTTCGGTCACGGACAAAGGGCATAACAGCATGCAGGAGTTTAACTTGAGCAAAGGTGGGAAAATTATAGTGGCACGGACTTTGAGCGACAGTCTTTATTTCGAGGCGACAAACTCAGGCATAATAATTCTTGTGACACTTAAGTGTTCTTATTAAACCCCATCGCTATTTGCAATCTTGTAGTCTTTTTGCAAATCCAAGTTTTATATTTCAACAATGTTCATGAAGAGATGTAGACATGGAAAATACCAAATACAGCAGCTTAGCATTCAGCAGAATCGTTGTTCTCTGCACAGCCGTGTTCTTACCTCGGACAAGAGACTTGCCATTTATTATTACTCCACAACGTCGCTTACAGCCCGGGTACAATAAACACGCTGTCGTGCTACGTGTGTCACCACAAAACATCGAGACACAAGACGCATGAAAATTGCTTGGGATCATGGTGCCTCTAGTCACTTCGTGCTAAAAATATGGAGTGAAATGCTAGAAATGCGGGCTTTCTTTAGCCCATCTGCAGCTGTACTATTGCATTTTAATTTGATGTTGGGTTTGGTGGTCATATCTCCAAATAAAGGTGAAACGAGAAGGGTACACAATCCCACCTGGCTGTGAAGACCAGCATAACACCCGGTTTTAAAATAACTTCGCCCAGCCCCCTATACCTTTCTTTCAAATTTTCCTCATTGGCATGTTTCCTCGAAACTCAGTTATCCTTGAATTTTACTTGAACCTGGTCATAGCTAAAAACTACCATAAATCTAAAACCTAAAGAGCTATCCGTATATCCACTAAAAGAGAGGAAGATTTCAGGTGCTATATTAGCCAGAGCGACCCCGGCCGGCTCAACCGACTTATTTCGTCGTATTTCAAAACCTGAACATGTCGTTTCGATCTTTGAATCTTTGAACCGTTGACCGTTTCTTCGTTCTCTCCAGACTTTTCCCCGTGGGAAGCGTTCCGTCCTACGAGGGGCCAAGGGAAAAAACACGAACGTTTTCACTGGCTTACATGGAATTAAAGAGGCTCCCTCACTCTGTTTTGACCCATTAGTTTAGCCACAGTACAGTTTCCTTTTACAATTATTTATTTATTTATTTATTTATCTATTTATTTATTCATTTATTTATTTACTTATTTTATTTACTTATTTATTTATTTATTTATTTACTTACTTATTTATTTATCTATTTATTTATTTATTTATTTATTATTAGTCATTTTCACATATGTATTTTATTTACTGACCGCCCGGCAAATAATCCTCCTCAGAGGGGTTGCCGTACAGGAAGATAGATAGACAAGATAGAGATCGCCTTAGAAAGCATCAGTGGAATCCCAAAATTAATGGTCTTCGTTTTGTCGCTAAAGATTAGCAGCACTGAAACTTACTTTTCCCTGTTGCTATGGATGGGAACGTTGGAAATGGGTTAAAACTTGAAAACAAAATTGGCCATTTTTTCTCAATAATTTACTTGGTTTGTTTTGTATAAAAAATCACCTCAAAATAAATATGGCTTGCTCTTCCTGCTGAAGTTCATGTTATATATTCTCTTAGATTTGCACTGATAAGCTTTTCGTGTATGAATAAAGGACAATGATAATGATTTGATGACATTTTCTTCTTCTTTGGGCTTTTTAGGTATGTGCTTCCCCAAAGGTTATGGTTTTTAGCCGTTTTGGTCTTAAATAGGGTATACATTTTGACCATTTCGGTCTGAAATAGGGTATGGTTTGTGTACTCTAGTCTTTACTTGGGTATGATTTTTAGGAGAAGCTACTTCTTCATCATTAGGCGATAAGACCATCAACAAAATCACTTCTCAAATTATGTTTACGCCAACCATGTAAGTGAAATAGGGTGTGGAAGTTTTGGTCAGGTCTGAAATAGGGTGGGGAAAATAGCAGATTTTGGTCTGAAATATCCTCCCCCGGGGGGGGAGGGGGGTTAGTGCCCTATTTAGAACTTTCATTTACTTAATGGGCATTTGAGAGCGAGCTTTTAACATAACTTTCTGAACTGCGGAAAAAAGATTAAGACGCGAGGAAGAACATCGCAGCGCAGCAACCAATGAACAAAACTTTGTTAGACGGAAGAGCGTAAGTGAACCCGACAAATTTCTTTCAGTGGCCTTTGTTTGACAAAATGGTTTACAGTTTTTCTTAAAGTAGTTGCGTCATGTTTAGTGGGTTTATTGATATCATGACGGACATGAAATACGTCAAGATGTGCGAGGTGGCTTTTTTTTCTGGAACGAGACAAAAATTGAGTCGTAGTAAAACAGGCAGACAATCATAGAAAACTATTGATAAAAGTATCTGTACACGTAAACAAACATGGGATTGCATATAGCCCTCCAAAAGTGCTAACGATTCACGCTTTTTAGTCCAAATGTTTGGATTATTGCCCTGTGTGGTCCAAGGTATTACAAAACCGGAAATTAGCTAGTGTTATTTAAAGTCAACTGAAACAAGGAGGTATAGTGTTGAAACGTCAATCTCTTAGAATAAGCCCCTGGGCGTATTTTAATACGGTCAGCGATATTGATATTGGAATTAGTGGTGGCTTTGTTTCCACTGCAAAGAAAACTCTTCTGTCGTCTTATCTAGTCTTTATTGCCGGGTGTTGTCTTTCTTTCGATGAAGTCGATTGTCGTCATCGGTAGACATACAATGACTCGGTTACGGTTTGCAGCAAGATTTTTTAGATGGCGGATGAAAAGTGGAGCCTTTGTTTTCAAAGATTCATGTCTGTGACCCTGAAAACGCCCAAATGCAATTCAGGGTAACGTTATTTAAGTTCCAACAACCGAGAACATTTTGTTGAAGTTGAGTTAATGGTGTTAGCAATTTCATCAATCAGGGACACCCAACGACAGGTTTCGGTAGATATCTGTTCGGTGGAGGGTAGTTCGCCTTACACTTTTGGCGTCCGTTAAAGGAAAATTTCAGCTAAGGAATCCGAACAGGTCAAATTTTTCTAGCTAGCGAGAACATCACTTTAAACAGACTTCAAACACCAGGCTTAAAAATGCCTTTCTACAGCTTTTGTTTGATTTGGCTCTTTGGGTGCCCCTGGTCAATCCCAAAATTGACCTTCGTACGCGTTTTAATATCAACACCGTCTGATTACGTAATGAACAAGTAAAAGAGACATTTTTTCGGGCGTTTTCACACCTTTATAAAACCATGTCTAAATAGATTATGGCTGTATTAACCCCGGGCACAGATCAGTCTCAGTGGGCTTAAATTTTGACAGTTTTTTTTCTACTTAGAGTAGCCGTCAATTATTTTAAATGCTTTCTTAAAAAAAACTTTCATGGTGACATTCCCTCGCCGTTCTTTCATACCAAACGTAAAAATCGGAACTCAACTTCTCCATCTTGCGCATCTCTGTTAACTAAACTTCTTGTCTTGTTTTGAGTTCACTCAATCTCCATTTAAAGCTGAAATTCAGCAGTCAAGAAGCATCAAATGAGAGAAAAGAAGGCCTTGTTATTCCCGGATTAGCCATCACTTATCGCTCTTTGAACTACAGTATACTCTCCTGGTATCAGTTTTGAGTGCTAGATTTCTTCGGTCTTAGTAGCAGTGTATGCCAAGAGAAATACTGTCCCTTTGAAATTGTTTGGGAAAATATTCGTTCGTCCCAAGGTAATGGCACCTTCGTTGTCTCAGCCATGACATAAGATTACAATATTATGTGGATTACAATAAACAAATAAAATTGAGAAGGCATCTATTAATAAAGCAACGTTTGAAACGTTCGGTCCTAATCTGAGGAAGTACATGGAAGTGACAACGATTCCTTAGCAATCTTGTTTTACTGGAAGGGAGGAGATCTACCAAAGGACCTTCAATAGCTAGAAGTAGTTAAACTCTTCCACAACCAGAAGCGTGCCACAACTTATTATCTGAGGCGCCTAAAAGACTTAAGACGGGTGAGACTTCCTTAAGGAAACCAAAACGAACTGCTCTTTTCCGAAACTTGTCAACTTTGGAAAGATACTTATCATAACTAGCAACACCCCATGGCTGAAATGCCATAAGTCCCTCGCTGGGTTTTGTTGGCCTTCCCCGCTTTCTTTAGCCTGCGTGGCTGGCGGTATTGTAGGCGCCCGTGGTAAAGAGCCGCTAAAAGCGAGAGGCGAAGCCGCGAGGACCGCTCGTTGTTGTTGCGGCTTCGCCGCCCGCTTCCAACGGCTCCGTCGCCGCCTCCTCCTCCGCGCGCCTACAAGGCCGCCAGCTACGCAGGCTACGCTTTCTTTTATCTGGTCAAGTCCCGTTGAGGGTTACTTGGCAATACTGAAAAGGTTGTTCCATCCTTTTCGTGGCGTGTAGAATTTATTAGATCTCCTATAAGTCTCCAGATCTCAGAGTTAAAAAAACTAGAAACAAAGTTGCAGATAATCCTTAACTGGTCGCTGAAGAATGAAAACAACCCGTGGCGGTGCACTTTAGAATTTTCTTTGCCCAGAGGGGTTACTCACTATAATGGCCTATACAGGGAGGCTCCGCCCGAAAGGGGTACCTTTTTCACGCTTTAGGTATATGAAAGGGTAGGGATTTCACGAGTCGAAGTATATGAAAGGGTATAGGGAAATCTGTCATTGAGGTATTTAAAAGGGCCATTCATTAAAATATTTCGAACACACATACCTTACGACTGTACTGCTTTAATTTATTGAACACGACATGAAAATGACAACAAGACTTCCTGTTTTAGGTATATGAAAGGGGTACTATTTGTCAATGGAAGGTATTCGAAAGGGTATACCTCTTCTGTCAAAAATGGTATATAAAAGGGTAAAGGGTCGGACCTCGGGGCGGAGCCTCCCCGTACTAAATTTTTTTAGTACCCCCCCCCCCCCCCCCAGGAGTAGGGGACGTAGTTCCCGGTGTGGTGGTCTATCTCTCATCTGGTGGTTAGGTTGATAAATGCTCGGAGATATTAGCTGTACAAACTACTCTAAAATCCGAGGGTAAATAAAGTATATGTACGTATGTATGTAAGAAATGGGAAGAAAGGGAAAGGCTAGCCGGACTGCAGATATTTAGAGTGGTGTGGGGATTTGACCAGGATTGTATGAAATATTTAACGTTCCTATCATAAGCTAACTAAAAATGCCACCCGATTTCCCTATTCTTTCCTGTAATATAAGGACAACGCCAGGATCACCAAAGGATGAACCTAACCACAATGGTTTAGCTTTCATCATCATTATCACCACCACCACCTTCGCCATCATCATCATCTTCGTTGCTGTTATTGTTCTTGGCAGCCGTTCTCTGTTTCAAAAGAAAGCAGAGTTGTTTTTTATCACCTAATAAACCATATACGGTTAATGCCCATACATTTTCTTCATGTGAATGTTAACATGTTTGAAAGACTCAGTAAAAGATTCATAGATCTTTATATTACGTGTCGTAGAGATTCTCAATTTGCCTTTTCTTTATTTTAAACTTCTGGCTGACCAGTCATATTGTACAAAAAAAAAAACACGTTGACAGTGCTTTCTATGCCACTTGTCTGTTTTTCGATTGTGATTAAGATGGAAAAAGGGTACTGCCATATATGATGTATTTTGGTTTGTGTGGCTACAACTTCTGTGAATAAGTTTGATCCGGGGTAGGCTGTGGAAATCAAATAATTTTGGCACAGTATCCTTTACCGGGAAACCAATCAGGTTGCTAAATCATTTAGCCTAGCGTAGGAATTCGTAATAGCACGCCTGGGATAGGGCGTGTAACTTTGGTTTAGTTTCTGCAACAAGAGCGGCTGATCGTTGTGGACAAGAACCTTCGTATTCTTACTTCAGTGAGCTCGAAATTTCTATCGTGTGAGAGCGAATAATCTGACTGTTTCAGTATAAATATACTAAACGTTCAAAACTAAACAAGTAGACACTTCGAAAACGCGAAGAAGCGGTTGACAGTCGCTACTCACTATCTACTAAACAATTAGATTATGAGCTCGAGATGTCTATCGCGTGATAGCTGATGAGGGCGCAGCCCGAATATAAGCTATCACGTATAGAAATCGAGAGCGAATAATCTAATTGTTTTAGTATAAATCTACTAGTCGTTCAAAACTAAACAAGTAAATTATCTAAATCCTCCTCGCAGACACTTCAAAAACGCGAAGAAGCGGCCGCCATTTTGTTGACAACCGCTACTCACTATCTATGACAGAATAGATAGCGAGTAGCGTAGCCAATCAGAGAACGGCATTCGTGATAGAACACTAGTAGATTTATACTAAAACAGAATAGATAGCGAGTAGCGTAGCCAATAAGAGAACGGTATTCGTGATAGAACGCCTTGAGATTTATTCTAAATAGAAGTATGGGGCTTTTAAGAGCGCCTTCCATTATACATTATCAAGAGAAAATGACATTGTTCATGGATGACACGAAAATTTGGTTTATCAACGGAGTTGATAATGTAAATTGACCACCGTACAGGGATTCGATTAGCTGACGTTTCGAGCGTTAGCCCTTCGTCGGAGCGTCAGCTAATCGAATCCTGTACGGTGGTCAATTTACATTATCAACTCCGTTGATAAACCAAATTTTCGTGTCTCACTTCCCCACCGACGCAGCACCACAGTTTCTTTAGAAACTAATCCCCTTTATTCATTTATTGTTCATGGATGGCCCACTTTCCTGAGTCGCGTGTCTCTAATTTGTTTTCGTGTACAATATCTCAGCTGCAACTATCTAATACAACATTTCCTTCCGGTGGTCTTGGTAACTGTTTTAAGCTGTTTCAATTTATTTGCTCCGTGGGTGACATGTCGTACAAGCGGTTGATAAACAATTTCCGATAGTATTGCTAATTATGTTGTACAAGGTGGTTTCTTGCTTTTCCGGGATACAGTCTCAATGACTCAATTAGCTGTAACCATCCTAGCACTTTCCGGAAGTGTTAAGAAACAAGGCGTTTCCAGTTTTGTGAAAATGAATAAAACTTGGCAAACTTTCCGCAAGTAGAATCAAGCCATTCCATATGAGAAGCTGATGTATATTTTCCTGTGAAGCTGTAGTTTTGTATCATGCAGTGCAGTGCACTGCTTTCTACAAGGTATCCTAATCAAATCAAATCTTGCCCCATCTCTCGAGCCTGGGAGCCATGTATTAAACGTTCGAGCATTCCGGATGGAAATGGAATTTAGAAGTGTTGGTTTTTGAATTATGATTGCATTATTGTGGTATCTCAGTATAAGGTGGTTTGTTACAATTCTAATGCCAAGCAGTTTTATCAAAGCCTCGAATATCTCCTGCCTTTTCTATAACTTTTATCGGGGTGAAAAATTTCGACTATGTGTCAAATTTGACACCTATCGTGGCACCTTGTGTACAGACGTGTTTCCTGATGTAAAATACTGTACAAAATTCCCCAATCTTGTGACGTCCGTCGCGTAGGCGGTTTGTCTCCCACCCTTTCCGTGATTGATTCACCAATTCAGTCACGAATCGTCCGCTTGTTCAGTCGAAGTTCAACTCTTGTGACCTTCGACAGAAACGTCTTGCAGCAAGCACAATATTTTAATTAAGAAATATCAACAAAGAGGTGGAGTTTCAGTGCAATAAGCTTTTAGAGAATCTCGATCTATCAAAATCTATTAAATCTGACATTTGAACTACCTACATGCAGGCCATCCTTTGAAGGGTTTTTTGTTCCCGTTTCTGCCGACTTAACATATTTTTCGACGAGTAGTGAAAATTTTTTTTTCAATGCGTGCTTTTTTCCTCTCCGGTGTTTCTTGTTTATTTTGAAGCGTTAACCTTTGTTTATCTTTTTCGTAATGTCCCTTTAAATAGCCAAAAAGTAGTTGTGTTAGCAATCTTTGGCTGTGCCAACCAAGGATTGGAATGTCTGCAAGTTGAACAACCTCAATTTTTTGTTTACGTTCTACTAAAAAAGTTCAAAGTCTTTAATTTTCGTGAGAAACGATGTAAGAAATTCACATATTTGAACTGCGGATTAAAGAATGAATATGTGAGTGGTCATCGCAGTTATGAACACTACTTACGCAGTAGAGAACATAAAGCCTGAATAAAATTCAGGGTTGTACGGGAATCGAACCCACGACCTCTGCGATACCGGTGTAGTGCTCTACCAACTGAGCTAACAAGCTAACTGGGAGCTGGTCACTTTGGTGGTTCGTAACATACCCGTGAGTGATGAATATGTGAGAATGAATATATGAAAATCATGTATTTGAACTTCGAATTCATAAGAATAAAGATGTGAATGATCATCGCATTTAAAAATTTCGGGCTTTTTACTACTGCATAAGTAGTGGAACCAGAATACTTGGGAAGAACTTGCGCAAAAAAGGATGCAGTTTCAAGTTGTAGCCATTTTGATCCTAACACGACATCAGAATTACGCTCTTTATATTCCCAACCAAAATAAACAAAATCTTTTTAAGCAGTAATATTAACGTGTATATTCACTATAGATCTCGTATGGTACCAGTTGAGAGAATTTATGTGAACATCAAGATAGTCGTCCGTGGTGATCATTTTTGTGTAAGCAATGCCTGTCCTACAGCCCCGGCTAAACGATCAAAGAGTTTCGTCCAGCATCGTGTTGGAAGAGCATGTTTGACCGTTTAGCCGACTCTCTGAGCTTTGCATTTTAATGATGCCATTTGATGCCATTGTGTTGTGCTGATCGATGGCATGGAGGTGATCCGGCGGACAAAGAACTCACTGCGTATTCATGAATTTTGGTCATCGTGCCATCGACATATCAGTACCAAGTAGCTGGATGGGGCGGTGTCCAATCCTCTGCTCTCAGAGTGTTCCACAATAGATTGGCAACTATAAACAAAGCCATCTTTGAATAGTTTAATGTTCAGTACAATGCATTAGCCAACATCTATGACACTATCTTAGCCTCCTCATGACCCTAATGGACATGACATAAAAACAATTTTTTAGATTGTACATGCATTACTGTTATTTTTTCCCTTTTTTTAACGCTCTATTCCATGCCACTCTGAGTCGGCGACCTGTTCTAATGTTCTATAAAAAGACGAAGTTTCTAGGAAAAGGTTTTCTTGACGTAAAAAACTATATAACAATGATAGTTAAAGAAAATTATACCAGTATTGTGAGTGCCATAAAAAAAAAGACTGACTGGTATGTCTTCATCACTGCTGTCTCTTTATAGCTGTTAAAGGGACAATGATCTTTAAATGTCTGTAGATTAAAATGCTTTGTACGACTTAGGTGTGATTAATCGCATATTCGTTTAACTTGTGATATAACTGAAGCTGATTTGCGACTTAAGGTTCATTTGGAAATTCAACATTCCTAACAGTTCAATACTTGAACAGTGAAAACGGCAAAAACGCTGTCCTTTGTCTAACACTCGAAACCTTGAATTTATGATTTAGGATCTCATGCACATCAGTTGCAACGTTTCAGCTAATGGACGTATAAACACCAAAGCCTGTGTTTGTTCGTCGAACATATGAGCGTTTCGCTTAAGACGGCGTCTTACGGAGGGGGTGTGGAGGGCGCCAAATTCTTGACCTTAATAATTCATTAACATTCCTATTTCTGTTTAAAGTTCATCATCTTACGATTAAGGAATCAGTTAAGCCGTCCTCATGACAGAACAACCTATTTAATATGTGGCCCAGCATAACCCCTATCACTTAACATCTTTTTTTATTTTTATTTCGTTAATCCTTGGTTAAATACCCACCCTTTTTCAGTGACACTGAGGTGAACATATTGCTGTAGTACCTTACAAAGACGTTAACAGTCAGCTCGAATAACACACGTGCAGATTTGATCTGACAAAGAAACGAAAAAAAAAAAACTGAAAACTCGCTTGCGAAATCGAGAGTTTTACTGGGTGGTGAAAAGCGAATATTATCAAGAGATTGAGAAGACAATCAGAGAGCGCCAAAAAAGTTATGATCCGCTGGTTTGTTTATTCTTTACGATTTAATATCTTGCCACCCTTTTTTATGTGTCTTTGGTTACAAGAAAATCCGGTTCTTTTTGTCTAATCGTAATTTACTGGTTTCTCCTGGGTCTTTCTGCAGCATTTTACTGTATTTTCCTGTAATACCAAACGCATGAAAAATTTGTCATTCATAAGGACTCGGTTAAGACAGATACATTGTATATTAGGACAGTTTCTGTGATCCCTACAGTGTCCGTGATAACTGGGTCGCGCTGTATTGTTCTTTGAGAGGTTGGCTGCGTAATAACGTACCTAAGTAACACTTATTATTTATTAGTGCGATCTTGATAGGTAGAATTGCGTCGTAGTTCTACTCGACGGAATGACACCACACAACTGGGGCCCAATATTCTGCGAATCAGGTCTTTTGCATTGGTGTTACCCCACCCAAGGTGTCAGATACTGGAAGTGACACTTTAGCCAGTACTCTAACTAGCCTGCGTGGCAGGCGTAGAAAGAGGAGGGGTTGGAGGGTAAAAAGGCGAGAATCCTCTTTCCCTTTTCCCCTCCCTCCCCTCCCTTTCTAAGTCTGCCACGCAGGCTATATTCAAATGTGAAATTGCTCTTAGAGTACCCAGACGAAAATGTTGAGTATAATTTCTCAGTGGGCAATAGTGAACAAACCATAGTATTACCAAATTTAAACGGATGATTTTATAAGGACTTCGATTTTTGGATGTCAGCCGACAGGTTATCATGTCTGTCTGACGCCCTCCGGTTGGCTCAGTTGATGTAGCAGCGGACTGCTGACCGGAAGCCGGGTCGCGGACTCAAACCCCAGAACAAACCCAATAACCATGTTTTTATTGTAACTCGTAAGATCATGGCGGCTGTGTGCTCAACATCTGCTTCAGCTCAGATGATCCGGACGTCATTGTGCAGTGACGTTAAGCCGTTGCCCTCCTCTAATTCACCTCTACACGCAGAAGGAGAGGGGGACGAAAAGACGCGAAATATGTCGCTCCTTACGCAATGTTTGCGTGAATTAAATCAATGAAAGTAAATGAATTTATTAAAAACCTCCTCCTAGTTTCCAAGTGAGCTGCTGCTATTTATGTGAAATGTTATCATTTATTAGTCTTAATTACTGACTATCATTCATTCGATGCAGCTAAAAAGCCCTCAGATGCAAAAAATTATATACATAATAGCTGCAGTCAAACTAGCCATTTTGTCCTTGGTTAAATGGCTTTTTCCCACAGGGATGGAATTTTTCGCGTGTAGCCGATCTGCCCAAAGTGAAATTGCCTCCGGGAAATTTCCATGTATACGTCAAAAAGAACAAAAGAATTGCCCATGACAGTTCCAGATGTAAGTCTTATGATTAACAAGACCCCAGAGGGGTTCAACCAATCATAAAATTGCCAAACGCAAGAGGCGGGCAGGAAGTCGACATCTGAAATGAAAACGGGAGAGCTGCAGGGACTGGGGAAAGCGTAACTGTAGTCGTTGTCTTTGTTGCCTTTTTAAAATGAAGCGCTGAATCGCTCAACTTAATTGAAGTTGACTTTTGTGAGAAGCGCAGTGATAATTACCGAAATTAAGCCAAAGAAACATTCATGGTTAGGTCTACCATGCTTACAAGGAAGTTTCCAGCCATAACAGGTCAACGTTTTCCTTCCCCTTGGGTAATTTGCAAGGCGTCCAACCACAAACAGGGAGTCGATCGTAAAACAGGGTAAAACCCAACCCAAGCAGAACACTTCTGACCCAAGCCATAACCCCAAGGTTCCCCACGGGCAAGATGTCTAGCGTAACTGCACCTAATGAGTTCGAACCTCCTTCACGTACCCTTTGTGCAATGAGCGAAGTCTTTTCAGTTAAGACGGAATTATCGTAAGTTACCGTAGAAACCCAAGGAAAGGAACTGAAATCGAAACTATAAAACGTGGAGACTTGGGTACTACCAAAGAAGTACCGATATTCATTAGAACGTCTTTGATGTCATTTTCTCGTTTCATTTTGTCTTTACGTTGTCCCATTCGCGTTTTCCCTGATTCATGTTGGTGGTTTTTGTTTTTGCTTTGAATTAATCAGTCAAGCTTCTGTCCGTATATTTACAAAAGCACGCTGTATCAGCGACATTGTCCATTGTTCTCTGGGTCGTTATATTAATGTTGTTTCCATATCACTTCGGCGTAATTTATCTTCAAACGAGCATCGTTTTGCTGCCGCAGAGTTGATGTACGCGTAATACAAACAATCCAGAGACAAGAACATCGTTCGATAAATGCTCATCAGAAATGGCACGCCCAGCGCGTGTTCCGCCCCTAGCGTTTCTCCGACGTCGTCCAAAACGCGTGCTATGGAGTTGGTCACCGCCGTCGTCAGTGTGAAAGCCGCTGCGTTGAAGAGGAAGAGGTGGAGGTATGTTTGACGTTTGGTCGGGGGTGATTGCTCTGATAGATCTGTGTTGATTGCAAGAACTGCCAGGTTTAGAATGAGCGCTCCTGTGAATGCGAACAGATTATCAAATGACAGCTTTACTTAAAGTGCACCTAACGCCAAAATATTTTTTTCCGTTAATATAAAACTTTGCACCTATTGCAAACACAGTCTCTATTGCCAGTTTTGGCATTTTTTAATGGCTTCAAAACTTATGATAAACGTAGCATCATTTGGTGCACGACCGAGTGAGAAGGGGCATGGCTCTATTTCTGATTTGAAGCCACAAACTGGTTTGCATGCATGTTTACAAAGACTTACCGCGATGCAAATCCGTTTGTGACGTCAAATCAGGAATAGGCCCACCTCTTCTTACTAGTTCGGTCATAATGGCTAGACGTCGTATCTTTTACAGCCTATGAAAAGTCAACATTTGGTTCAAAAAGGCGCAACGCGTTTCGCACAGGTCCAAAGATTCGTTTTTAGCTAAACAATGTTTGGGGATTAGGTTCACTTTAACGTAGCTAAAACCAGTTTCTAGCACTTTTCACCTCATGCAGTTTGATGGATCGTTGTTACCAATATTTGCAAATTGTTAACTTTATAGTGGTATCAAACAAATGCCCAGTAATGAAATATTGTTTTTTTAGTTAATAGTTTAATATAGCAACACTATGACCTGTTAGAAAACTAAAAACCGAGCTCGGTGACCCCCATTTTTATTTTTGAAAAAGTCATAACCATGTCGAAATCCAGCTTTTTGCAAAGTTGTAATAAAGCTTTTGGGAGCAGAATTGGAGCCACCTTTTCTAACCACAGCAACCGTGACGGAATATTTGTCGTCATTTTTTACTCGGCAACTAACTGGAAAAGGGGTGCGAAGACTCTGGATACGAGATTGCAGCGTCCTTAAAGGCCCACATTCACCCAAGATGTATTGTATGCCGGGCTACCAGCCTAGTCCCTAGGCGTTCTCGGCTCGGTCAAACCCAACTGTCAGCGGTGAGGTCACCGAAAGGGTGGAAAGAGGGAACGCCTAGGGACTAGGCTGCCGGGGTACAATCAAGGGGTAGCCAATCAAAGGTCTAGCCAATCAAATTGCAGGGTTCAACAAAAGTACCTTTTTAAAACAAAAACAAACGCTTGCGAAGCCTATCGGGTGAATGTGGGCCTTTAACAAGCCAACGAATTGACTTCACGGCCGTGGAAGAGGCCAGCAAACTCCTGGAAGATCATCGTCAATATTAAATTAGGCTTTTGTCGCTATTTTTGGCTTGCGTTTGTTAGGCTATTTGGATTGGAGACTGAAATATCATGAAATATTTACGACCACTGGCGGGTAAAATCCAGATTTCTATTATCAGGTGTCACTTCAGTCACAAGGACAATCTGCTTTCCCCTTTGTCCATCGTCCTCTTTCAAATTTCGGGTCGTCAATTTCCAAAAATTCGGCCTTCACGGACGTCACATGCACCTTACAACTTCCCAAAAATTTCCAGTCGTTTCTTCAATCCGAGTTTAACTTGAATTCGTTCTAAAGCCCTCTTTCTGGTACTGGTACGCTCGATTTTCAGCCACTGTTCGGAAAATGAGCGCGCGCTCCACACCCGGGGAGGAAACAAAGCCTATCTGAGTGACTTTTTAAGTAAACAGCGCACATTCAACTAATATAAAATTAACGTCACGATTGACTTACGAGTTTGGCAAGCCAAACGGTATTTGTGGCAGAGAGGGCAAGGTTAGAGACTATTAAATTTGCTGCCAAAGGTCTTACAAAGTTTTCATCAAGACTGTGTGCTGCACCCAAGCTGATTTTTCGTGGAGTTGCATGGAAAATGGTTCAAACTTCAACGACATATTTCGTGCAATAAACGACAATCATCGCCTAATTTTAAGGTCTTATTTACTGTCCTTAATTCCTCTTGCAGTAAACACGGTTAAAATTATAAATCGTACCTTGCCCCAAAATGTTTCTCCCTAAAATATTGATTGTCTGCAACTATCTAAACGTGCAATTCAGTTTCAATTGGACTGATTTTTTGGATAATTTAAACTCGAAAACGACTGCTGTTTTGAGTGAGAAAGAAAGTTTGATAATGAACGCAAAGTGCAAAAGTAATATTAAAACGGCGTTTTAATAAACTGCCTTTTCCAGCTTACACTGTAATGCAAAACGTATGGGATAATCACGACTCTGAAAAACATCTGGCAAACTTTGCAAATTGCTTAAAATAAAAGTTAACAAGAAAGGAAACCAATATTTTGATGCTTAATGAAAACCATTATTGAATGTGGCTAAGTTAGTGCGTTCGCAGAACTGAATCGAGATTTTTGGACAATGGTTGGGTGGTTGGGTCTCGACAAGAGCTGCCCCTGCAATCTGCAAGCAATCTGCGGGGGCGAACAAGAATGACATCATCGCCAAGCCAACTCAAAAGCTTTCAAAATGGCGGCCGTCGGCGAGGAAGACGAAAGTGATGTCTAAATGTCTTAAATGAGCTGCTATAGCCTGGAAATGGCGGCGATACAACTACAGTGAGTGGACAATTCATCAAGTAAAAGCGAAATTGAATCGACGAAATGTTTCGAAAACAAGACCTGTTTGATCGAGTTGTTGAACATGATGAAATTGGGGTTCTGCCAGAGACCTCTGCTAGCGGGGAAGGTTCTTTGTGGCGAGGATTGGCGATTGAAGTGGATGATCTGCCACCTTACCTCTCAAGAAACGCCCTCGACTGAAATTTATTATATCAGGATAAACAAATGTCTGAGAAATATTTTGTACACCTTTTTACACCACGGATCGGTCATTTCGATTTCGTCACTGAAACAAACAAATATGCCATGCGAAGGAACATACCATGTTGGGTCGGAACAAGTCCTGAGGAGCTGAAGGAATGTCTGGGGATTACTGTCTGGATAAAGCTCAAACAATTGCCGATTTCTACAATAATTTGTTCGTGGCTGCTACAACTATTTTCAGAAACTATGATTTAATATCGTGTTAGTCAAAGTTGATATTTTTTAGGCTTTCCAAGATGCTGTCAATGTGCTTTTAGTGTTCAAAGATCATCATGGACCACATGGCCCTCCATATGGTGGTTTTAGGGTTAACATACCAAACCTACCAATACTCGAACGCACTTTCTAATCTACGATTACTACTAGTTATACGTAGCAAAGTTGCCATAAAACTTGCAAGTCCATTCTTTCCCCTGTTTACATCTTATATTATTTTTGGAGTGTGTCCATCAGAAAAAGCCGTCAAAATTCTTGCAAATCGTAGTGAATTTCCATAGCATCAAAGCTGCATGATGAATAATCTAGTTTATGAAGCAATAGTACTGTCATAATATTTGGATTCGTCTGATGTATATTCATGACCAAGCCGGACGAGCTTTTTTGGTAAATATTCTCAAATATGCATGGCATTTTTCAAACTGCTGTAAACTTCGGCAAAGAACTTCGCCGGTGATAAATCTCGCGCAAATCACGCTTAAATCACCGCTAGTTGACGTGCGATTTATAAAGGCAATTTGACCGCGAAAAAAACCTCCCATGTTTAATTTACAGTCAAGTTTAAAACGGTACAAATCGCATGGATGCACTGACAGTTGCCATTTTTACGCCTTATTGACACATCGAGTTTCAGTTATATTCAATAAAATGCCCTTTTCTTTGAAAAGCTTTATTAATTTTAGCTTTGGCATAATCCCTTTGAAATATCAATAAAGGATCCAGCACATAACGGCCGTAGACGGACGTTTAGTCAGAAGATCAGCATGGAGATTTAGTTGAAATGTAAGCACCACAGCTGCAGAACGTCTTACGTTGTAACCTCTGTGATAGTTTAATTTTCTATGGAACCAGAGGGGACATTTAAAATGAATATAAAGCTCGATAGCCTGTCCATTTTAAGTCGTCTGTCATTTATGCCGTGTGGGATGTCTTCCCAGCCACCATCCCAGTAAAGATAGCGCTTGAAACTATAAGAATTAATTCCCCGTTTTCCTCTTCTTTTGGGCCATTCTTCCCAGAAAATGACGTACAGAAAATATGTATATTTCTATTTTGTGTGTGTGGGTTTTTTTGAGCTGCTTTGCTGATGTATTATTGTTTGTGGATTTTTAAGACGTTAGTTACTCGAACTGGCGCATCTGCATACTAGTATTTGTGTGAACTCTAGATACGCCGCAGCTTACCTGTTTGAAGCAGCACTTGAGGCTGGCCGCACAAGCAGCTGGCAGCGAACCACATATTTCTCCCCAGAGTCAGCCCAGTGAATGTTTGATATAACACGACAATCATATCGTTTAAAGCCAAAACAAGAAGGACATTTGATTTCAAACTCAGGCCTTCGCGCCGTAGACAAAATAGACTTGTGAAAGTACACTGCAGAACAAACACCGTAGTATCAGAGTCGCACTTGACGATCATTTCGTTGGATTTTTCCGCCAGTCCACCGGATTTAAAGTCAATCATTCACCGTTAAGGCAGAGAGGTAAGCTTTAGTCAGTCTTCAATATGGATGATACATATTCATGATAAAGAAATGAAGAAATGAAACAAAAGGATCTTTTGAAGACAGCTCTAGTCGCTATGGCTTCCTCATAATGTCCGCCCGATTCTTAGTTCCGTTTTGTTTCGGCTCAACCTTAACCGAAATTCATACAGTCAAAGGAAACAATATACCATCCAAACTCTTTGGAAAGGAAACGGACGAACAAAAATGAAAACTCAGGACTAGTGGTGTGATTCCAGTTTATGATTCGAATCGAATGATAAATCTGAAATTGCATACCCTAAAATATCGTAAGGGGATGTTATTTAAAACTGATGACTTGCGTGGATCATCCATGAATTAATTTAATTTCCTCCTTACTTCTGTGTATGACTCGCGCTCCGATGTCGGTAAACTATTACCTTGTTTATTAGTCCTGTAATCAGTGTTAACTGTGTGTCTTTACGCTTGCTCTTTTTTCCTATTTATATGTATCATCCCCGTTCATCGTTTAACCAAGTTTTTTGCTATTTACGGGTACAGTTGGAGACAATTTTGTGTTAAAGTTTCTAAAAATACCAATAACTTTTTTATATTTAGCAGCTTGTTGTTATCTTTATCGCTCGCCTTCCACCGATGTGTCGGTGTCATATGTGGGCTGCGTTTCTTTGTTCTCTACTCTGCTCCGAGAGGTTTTTCTCCGAGTACTCCGGTTTTTCACTCTACCCAAAAACCAACATTATATTTAATTTGTAATTGGATTACTGGACACCAGTTGATACCAACTGATTGTATGGTTATCTGATTGGTCAGGAATTTTTTATCATTATTATTATTGTTATTGTTATTATTATTATTATTATTATTATTATTATTATTATTATTGCTATTATTGTTGTTGTTGTTGTTGTTGTTTTCGGTGAGTACTTGTAATGTGATTGGCTACGCAAATGGTAAGGGTTTATACATTTTTGATAGCCTGGTTTCAAGTATTGGCTTTTAAAAAAAGCAGCTGTGTATTATGAGAAATCACTAAGCAACTTCACAAACATCCTGTTCAATTTCCAAGAAGAGGAGTTTTATCGAAAAACAAATTGATCTGAAACTGAATTAATAACGAGAAGTTTCAAACTGTGAAGTATAAAGGTATCCCATGAAAAAACCGTATCGAGTCCTTGGATTGGCAATAACAGTTGAGAGATGATCACACTTTACAATTACATTTTCCTTATTCGTACTAATTGTCGCGATTTCAAAAGCAAATCGCGAAATTTAATAGTCGCTTAAAATAGACTGCGCAAAAATTAAAATCGCGAAATTTAATACTGCATTATGTCAATTAAAAACACTTAGTATAAAATGTAAAGTTGCTGAAAAGTCTCCAATTGGTTGCTCATACAAAACTCGTACTGCTATTGAAGTAAGCTTTTTCTTGATACTTGTATTCATCACAATGGTTGGTGTGGTTACTGTTGTTTTTGTTATCTGGCTGCTGGAATAGTTAATGAAAACGTCTTCCAAAGCGACTGGTCTTTATAATTATAATTCGGAATTTTGCGAGATTGAAGAAAAGGAAATCAAGAAGTTAACTACTTCTCGGTTCTCTTTTTTTCTTCAAGTCACGAAATTAAAAGCTCGCGAAATACGCCTTGAATGTTTTCGCGAAGTTAGGTACGCACGAAAAATTAGTACGAATAATGTAGTAATGAACAAATCGGCCCAGTATATAGACTTGAATACAAATGCTACCTGTAGATCGTATTTATAATATTGTAGTTACTCATCGATTCCAGCACAGTTCAAGTTGCACTTTGCTTAATTTGCCGTTTACTTCTCAGCAGTAACTACTATATTTCGTATTGTCTGTGTGGTTTTCTGCTTGATTTGCTACAAATCTGATCACGCGTTGAGGTTTCAATCAGATTGGTGAAACACTCTATTACTGTAGTTACACGACTGCATGATATTCATTGCATAAATCGAGGCTTACCCGTTTGTAGCAAAACTTGAGGCTGTTTGCACATGCATGCAGTAGCGTACCATAACTTTTCCTCCAGAGCCAGACCAGCGAATGTTCGACACAGTACTGCCATCCAGTCACTTAATGCCAAAACCAGCAGAATGGCGGATTTGAAACTCCGACATTCGCTGCGCAGACAGAAAACAGTGGTGAAGGTGCAGTGCAGAATGAACGCCGAAAAATCGGAATCGCACACGACAATCATGATGTTGGATAAGAATCAGAATTAAACGATTAGGTTAATTTGCCTTAAAGGTACGGAAGATAATTCACCTTCAAGCCACAGATCGAGAGTCTCTTCAAAATTAACCATGAAAACTGATCATTGCAACTGGAGGGAAGGAAACAAATTAAAACCAAAGGATGCTTGGAAGAGGCGTCTTGTTGCCTTGGTTTCGACGTTATTTGTGCTACGAGTCGCTTCGGCGTCGTTTTTTGTAACTTTCTACCTATTTAGTAATCAAAATGAGTTTTTCATTGCAAGAGAGCCACAACGTATATTATAAGGAATTGTAGCCGAAAGACCAAAAGGGTGGGACACCTGCTTTAGATTTCGTTGTCTGAGTACTACCCGACCTAACACCTTTCCTCATCAACCGCCGGAAATGAAAACCATGGTGATGTACCGCTTTCGCCTGGTCGCTTGTAATGGTGTATTTCATCTGCTGATAGCAGATAAACCACCGCAGTACGAGAGACAGTGGGACCCCGGAGGGGAGGTACTCCCAGGAAAATTGGGTGGGGTGTGCGGCCCGCTTCCTGAAACCCTTACCGTATTTCAGAGCAAAATCTGTGATTTTCCCTACCCTATTTCAGACCTGACCAAAAATTTGATACTCTATTTCAGACGTATTTCACTTGGCGTAAACATAATTTGAGAAGGGCTTTTGTGACTCTTTTGTTAATGGTCTTATCGCCGAATGATGAAGAAGTAGCTTCTTCTAAATAAACATACTCAATTCAGGAATAAAGTGCACAAACAATAGCCTATCTCAGAATAAAAACTTGAAAAATCTAAACCTGAAGAAGGCTTGTTTGGCCAGCCGAAATATTGTTCTCAAATATATTACGTTGTATCAACCTTGCAGTAGTCTTTGGACTTCTAATCGCCTATTTCAGACCTATTTCACTTACACGGTTGGCATAAACATAATTTGAGAAGGGCTTTTGTGACTCTTTTGTTAATGGTGTTATCGCCTAATGATGAAAAAGTAGCTTCTTCAAAAAAAGAAACTCAAGTCTGGAATAAAATGTACAAACCATACCCTATTTCAGACCAAAATGGTTAAAATCGACACCCTCTTTCAGACCAAAACGGCTTAAAAACCATATCCTTTGGGGCCGCACATACCTATATAGTCCATATAAGGGAGTCCCTCCCCCCCCCCCCCCCCGACTTGGAGACTGAAAACTTCATTGACAGAGAAACATTTTCACTGAAAGTTAGCCGATATAGTGGTTTTGAAACGGCTTGAAACGCTTAAGCCTCTTAGGTATTTCGATACGGTTTTGAGCATACACTCCACCTTTTCAACCAGCGTATGATTAAACAGTCTTTTGTTCACCGGTTTTGTCAAATTGATACCAGTGTTGGCGTTTCGTTTGAAATGTGGGCGATCAATTTTTGGAAAACTCGTCGAATCGGAGATTTTGGGTGATTCAGACTGGAAAAGTCAATACAAAGAAATATAGTATATGCATGGCAAATGGCATATTTACAAAAAAATCTGTTGATTGATTTCAGGGATATTTTACTGAAGAAAAACATTTTAAACCGGACCTTGTTATTCGCGTGGTTGACTGAATGGGCGGTAAAATAAGCACTGCTTTGTTCAAAATATCAGCGGCAACATAGTCGCTGCTGTTACAGTTTCACTCCGGGCTATGAAATTTTGGTTGATTTTCCCGGGAAATTTTTTTCCTTGGGCTCGAACTTCGAACGTGCAATGATTTTCTCCAAATTCTCGATGAAGTGTGCTTTTGTGAATTCTCAGAAACAGTTCCATGTACTTGTTGAAGATCTTCAAGAAATCTTTTTCTTACTGATGTGAATAATTTTATAACCAAGTTCTAACAGCATTAATTGTCAGGGACAGTTAACAATTTCGTTGTGACGGGAACGAAAGAACTAGAGCAAAACGTTTGCGTTATCAACTTGCCATTGAGAAGTTATGCTGATTTGTTATATACCTAGACTTTCACTCAACAAAACGAGTACTGCGATTGGTTGATTCTTGGTCACGTGCCCCTGACCAAATTCAAATGTATCCCGATCAGCAAGGGAGACTTTTGTCTGATTGGTTGATTCTTACCCTTGAATCCAGGCTCCTCTACACGCGCGCCAAAGAGATTTCAGTGTAAACAAACATGGCCGCCGGTGGAAAGATGTACTGGATCACTTATTCTCTTAGTATATTTTGGATAAAAATATTAATGTTCATGTGTCGTCCTCTTTCCTAATGATAGTAAAAATTGTAAATAATTTCTTAAGGACCATAAAATGTTATTTGTACAAGTATCTGCTCTAGTGTACAAGCGGATTTTTCCTGCGTGGAGGTTCATGCGGCGTGTAAGCGTGAATATGTTGGGGGAAAAAACGGTTTGACTGAGGAGCGATCTGCTCTAAAAAGCAGGAATACCGGGTTGGGAAAATTCTTTATGCCGTCAAGTTTACAAAATGACGAAGCACTCCATAGCTGTGTCAGAGGTCAGCGAAAGTTCAATGGCGGCTTTGTCAACAGAAGAACGATGTGCTTCGAGGTTAGTTCTATAAATTAAACTGAACTACGTACTTTCACGGGCTCTTTCTGTATAACATTCAGTGAGTTTTTCGGTATAATTTAGACTCAGTTTGACAGTGATGTACACAGAAAAGGTCAAAGCGCAGGAAAACCATTTCTAGTGAAAATAAGCGGAAGTGTTATTTTTAAAATGTATTTGAAATATTCAATAATTGAAGTTATATACGCTTACATCAAGGAGCTCATTTATCAAATTTCATGATTAGGCTGGGTTAGTGTATTGGGTTTTCTATTGTCTACTAGTGTACCGGACAAAGCTCATACTTTCAAAATAAAAGCAGAAAGTTCTTAATGTTAATTTTAAGATTAACTCACTGCAAAGACAAGCACTAATGAACTGCTACATTTGACTTATGATCAACAGATTCCCTAGTTTCTGCTACTGGGCTTTTGCTGTTTAACATTTTTTAACTATAATTTAGGCTTTGCTTGGATCATAGTTGTGCTCGGATTAAGAGTAGACTGATGTGCATGGAAAACGTTCGACTATAGGGAAACCATTTCAAGTCAAAATAAACCAAAGTGGTTATATTTTTCGAGTAATTTTGCCCATTGGAATAACTGAAGCTTTGTACATTGAGGAGCTCAGATTTCTTGGTAATTCCTCAGTTGATCTGTTGGGCTTTGAATTGGCTGCTGTTGCAAAATAAACTCACCGTTATACTTTTCTTCATAAATAGTGAACCCTCATGTTCATTTTCATAATAAACAGCTGCCCTTACCTGCTTGCTTTGTTTGTTCTAAGAATGGATTTATAATTAAAATGTTCTACATAAGCTATGAAACACAACTTCCCTCTGATCCTCTGGTTTATTTAGGAGAAATCTCCCAAGAAGTGAAAAGGCTCTCAGAGCTAACAATATCTTTTGAGTTTCTTGCTGCTGCAAATATTTTTGATTCATTTTGTTTTGCATGACCTCCTCCCAACATTCTGATGATAGTAAAAAGAATTTTACTAACCAATCTAGAAACGCATTGTTGCTGTTTTGCATCTGTTCTGTTTTGATCGTTCACTAAAATGTTTTTTTTAATGGTAGAGGTTTGTTTTACACTGTTGAAGTAAGAGGCCTGATATGTAGTAGTTTTACTTGAAAGACCAAAATGTGTACAAGTTGAGTTATAATAAAACCATCACTTGTGCAAATCAACAATAAAAGAGGGTTTCATTTCAACAAATATCATGAGAGGAAAAACCCACAACTAGTGAAATTACTAGTGACACAATAATCTGTGTAAGTAACATTCACCATAGGAAACTACTATTTTCTTTAGTTTTTGAAATATTAATAAAAGTACATTACAACACATTAATAAAAACAAATGTAAATACATCAACAATTCTTTGTAGAGATGATCAAGTCAATAGTGATGATTCAGTTAAAAGAGAGGCTACAGATGTATATGATTACTTTTTATTCAACAATTTTCATTCATGTGTTAGCCAGAAGGGTGTCCATTTTGCTAATATTGTAACACATTTATTCCACCTCTGCTTCCCCTGCAAGTGAAACAAAAGAAAAGCACATTTGTATGTATTGAATAATCAAATTTGCATAAGAATTTTAAATACACAACACAATTTAAGATTCAAAATGATGTTTCAATATGAAAATTGAGTGAGTTGATACAACACCAAACAAAAACTTGTAAAATGTTTTGGTGTTTTTTCAGTTAATTCCTAACATGTGTTGACGGATCCAGTTGCTAAATTGCCTTCTTCTGGTTGTGTAAATGTTGCAAACAGGCTATCATAATAACAAGAACTGGTGGAAATGTAGCATAATCAGCTGTCATGTTGGAAATTCTTCTGCCATCCTATCACTTAAAATCACTACTCCTATGAATTCTCCTGGTCTGAAATAGTTTTACGTTCTCTACCCTCTTAATTTGCAATCAAACTCAATATTACCTGAGAAAAGTAAGAAAAAGGATGAGCAAACAGACGTAAAAGCTGCATTAAGGGGGCTTGGCCAAGGCATATTGACAAATTGACGAAAACGAATTCGAGTAGCATCCATCAAAGGCGGAACAAACTTGCTCGCGCAAGAATCATCTTTGATCGAAAATTTGGTCTATCAATGCAGTACTTAAATTTCTTTTGTTTCGGTCAAAGTATTGATATGGTATTAGAGAATCTCTCCTCCTGGCCGATCCCCGTATCACGAATTAGTTATTCGGGAATACACAAAAATGTAGTCGCAATCAAATCTCGAAGCACAATTTAATTTCACTCGCGAACGACTGTCCTGACAACAAAACGCCAAAATAAGTTAACGGAATGGTCTACAAAGTTAAGATTTAAGACAAAATAAATTTGGAGTAAGTGCAACTTGGTGATAACTCAATATTGATAGTAGATTATAATTTGCGAAATCTAGGCAGGGTAAAAGCGTGAACCTATAAATGCAATATTTTGAAAATGAAATTCGATCAACAAAGCTTTGTCTGGCCAGGGTGAATAGGGGGTGCACCACGAAATTACACCAGATTTTGCTAACAGGTAGTACACTAACAGAAGTATCACCTGTTAATGGGAATTCCCATATCACGAAGGGAAACAAAAGTCTCGGGGGTATGATGACAAACTTTTATTTGAGGTAATACAAAAACTAAATTTACTAATCAAACCATTCATCTTGCCTGACAACAAAAATCATGGATATGAAACGACAGCTGTACCCATCAAATGGAAGGGTTAGTTAATTGCAGTGTTGTATTCGACTTTCATGAAGAAATGATGTAAACGAAAACGGTAAGATTATCTTGTTGAACAACACCATGGAATTGAAAATGATAGCAACACGATTTCTTCCTTGGCAGAAAACGAAGCAAATAAAAACCTAAAAAAACAAACTCAAGGAACCAAAGATGGGTTGTACTTACCACAAAAGTCCCACTTGTTTAGCTTGACATTAACTACGATCTGAAGCAGACTCTTAGACGGCAGAAAAATGCATCGACACTGGGCTCGTCAAATACTCGTTGCAGACAAATCGCCATCTTGACCGTCGACACCTCCACACGAACAGACCTTTACCGACCGCAAAACTACGACAATTGATGTCACACCCAAATTTTTGTCTTCACCGTAAATTGCTTTTCGTGGTAATATGTTTGATTTGGCTTGCTGACGACCTGTTTAAGAATGCCTTATCGTTAAAGTTTTGGTTGTCAAATTCAACAGCACACAAAACCGCGTGATCGTCGAAAACTGAGAAAACAAAAAAAATTCACGCGCCTGCGCAGTCAAAAGTCTCCCTTGTTATCCCGATCGGGATACAATTCCGCAGTTGTTGCCCGCGCGCCGGATACAACAACACGTGATTAGTGCATGACTAAAAAGTGGCATGATCTTCAGCACGTGCTCACGTCAGCTTGATTGACGAGGGCGGACCTGAGAGCACTGCCAGTTTTCAGTTTAAACCAACGATAATACAAAATTTATGGAACCTGAAACTAAAAGGAAACGTTTTTGTCCGGTATAAGCCGAAGAAATTCAGCATCTAATAGGTGGAAAAGATTCGGAAAATACAAGAAAGACATAATTTACTTTTTAAGGTACTTTTAAACATTTGTAAATTATTCATTCACCAGGGTTGTGAATAAAGACGTATTCTTATAGTGCCGTCTTTGTTTGTTTGTTCATTTTGCTGTGATTGTTGAAGGGAAACTCTCGGCATATAACAAAGCACTTAATGTATGGTCCCTCGGGAAACTAGTTAGTTTTGTTTTCCCTCGAGTCCTGATGTTTCCCTCAACTACGTCTCGGGAAACATCAGGACTCTCGGGAAAACAAAACTGTTTCCCTCGGGACCATACATTAAGTGTATAATATTCAAAACAGTATGTGTGATATTCGGACGTGACTTTTAGTGGCAGTGTTTCGTAACCTTCATTCAGGAAAAAATAGCAAAATTGCTTTATGATGATACTGCAAGGGTTACAACAATTTCACTCACAATAGTTGAGTAACATCAAGGCCACTTATTATACCAAAGGTAAGGGTAACTACAGTTTTACAGTCGGCAACAAAATTACTTTAGACAGCACAGCAAACGACTATTTTGTACTTTCGGCTTTCCTCTCAGTGTTGTTTCTCGCAATTCTCTTAGCAGATCCTGTGACCCCAACACTGGGGGACAGCGGCAAAGGGTAAAGTGTTTCAACAATTTTGTCGTTAGCTGTAGTTACTTTGGTAATGTGGCCGCTTCTCTCGAACTATGAAAAGACAGACACTAAATACGAACAATTTTAGAAACACCTCGGGCTAACATTTTGCATGTCCAGGGGACTAAGCACAACACTTCATCAGGCTCTTACGAACATATGGTACGTTGTAAAAACCATTTGATGAGATGCTCGAGGTATTCGCTCAAACGAGCACATGTTTCTAAAAAAACAACGAAGGCAAAAAACACTAGCGTGAGGCATGGCGGGATAGTAACACAACACGGACTGGACTGGACTGGACTGGACTAGAAGATTGTTGAGGATTAGCCTCAACATCCTGGGGGTTAGGGCTGAACGAAAACCCTAGTTGATAACAACAAATCAAATTGCATCTCGAGTGTTCAGGCTAGGCTGATCTAAGACAGCTTAGAGTTCTTAAAATGTTCACATGATCTTCAGATCTTCATGTTGCTTCCTCAAGAAGGCATAACTTCGATATAGGGCGAACAAGTCTCGAGTTCTTCGTCTTCATTTCTGCAGTGCGCACACGTGAATCTTCACCGGGGAAAACTTTCGTTACATGGCCTAACAACCAACGGCACCTCGGAACAGTGTTGTCTACCACAAGAACCAGGTCATTCACTGCCTCTTGTTCAGTAGCCATTTGTGGCGTTGCTGTAATGTGGGCACATGTTCCCGAATCCACCGAGACCAGAAGCAGTTAGCGAGAAACTGCGCATCACTCCACTGTTCGCGCGAGTAAAGCTCCTCCTTGGCGAAGACACCTGGGGGTACAACGAGATTTCGTCGTTGAAGAAGTAAGTGGTTTGGGGTGAGTGGCTCCATATCATTCGGATCATCACTGGCTGGACAAATGAGTCGGCTGTTTGAAATGGACGTCACTTCAGCAAACACTGTACGAAAGGTCTCCAAACTGACGGCAGCACCTTGATTACCAAGAACAGCGTTCATGGCCTTTCGCACACTTCTAATAAGTCGCTCCCATACACCTGACATGTGGCTTGCTGTGGGATGTTGAAACGCCACTCTGGCAACAGAAAACTGTGCCATTCTGCTTCATGAGGATGTAGCTCTCTCTTGATGAGCTCTTCATTTAAATCTTGAACCGATCGGCGAAGTTCCTTCTCAGCACCTGTGAAATTTGTGTCGTTGTCTGACCATATTTGTTTAGGACAACCACGAACAGAAATAAAGCGGCGCATGGCTTGGATAAACGTGTCCGTTTCCAAAGAACTGACATCTTCAACATGAATTGCTCGGCTATTGAAGCAAGTGAATATGCAACCATACACCTTCACACTGCTACGATCACGCTTCACATAGAACGGCCAAAGAAGTCTACACCGGTGTATGTAAACGGAGGTAAGTAAGGTACTAGTCTCTCTTTGGGAAGGTCTGCCATCACTTGTTGCATAGTAGACGCTTTACGCTTCCGGCATTTGATACCTTTGCTCAGGACCTGGCGTACCAGAGATCTCTCTCTCAAGGTCCAGTAGATTTGGCGGCTGACGGGCAGCACATGTTCGCGGCCCGCGTGACCAAGCATATAGTGGTAGTAGCGGACTATTAGCACGGACACAGGGTGGGCCTTTGGAAGGACCATGGGGTGAGCGGCTTCAAAGGCAATTGGTGGGCGATGAACTCTCCACTGTGACAAGTATGGTTCCGGGATTTCTTGGTCCCACGGGAAATTATCTCTCTAGTGTTCTTGTAACAGAATCTTGGCTGAGAACACAAAGGTGAAAGAAACCTTAAAGGATCGAACAGAGAACTCACAATAGAAAGTACTTCTTGCTTGGTGGATGGCTTGCATGTCTTCACTGCCTTAAACTTAATATAGCAATAATGATAATAATAATAATAATAATAATAATAATAATAATAATAATAAACTTTATTTCTATAGCGCCTATATCACTAGCTGTTCTAGGCGCTTTACAATATTACTAAAATGCATAGAGATACAACTTGAAGGTATCTTACCGTGCATCCCACGCCCAAGGCTCGCTCTAACGGTAGTTGATCTAGATCTTAGTCCAGCTTGGGGTTCGCTCTCAACTCTGGCGGGATTGATGCCAATACTTCACGACTGTTGCTTGCAAACTTGGTGAGTTGGAAGCCTCCCTCCTTGAACAAGTTGGTTAGATCTGAAACCAGATGGATGGCTTGTTCAGTACTCGACACTGACTTTAGGACGTCAGCCACATAGAAATTTCTGCCAACGGTTTTGATGGCTTCGTGTGAGTAGTTTCCAGCACCGGTCTTGAGCTGTCATCTTCAAGGCCTTGTTGGCACAGCAGGGCGATGACTTAGCGCCAAAAATGTGCACTAACATCTTGTACTCTTCAGCAGGATCATCAATACTATCTGACCGCCACAAAAATCTCAGAGAATCTGTGTCACTCGGCGTCACTCTGATCTGGTAGAACATACCTTCAATATCTGCGGAGAAGGCAACTTCTCAGAAACGAATTAACACGCTACTCAGGTCATTTGTCAGACTAGGTCCCTGTAAGGGCTGTTCATTCAAAGATACGCCGTTGAATCTTGCTGCTGCATCGAATGCTACCCTCACTTTACCAGACTTATTAGGGTTGGTTACTGGGTGATGAGGAAGGAACCACGTGGTGTTGCTGACTGTGGCTGTTTCCTCTTTAGTTAACTTTCTTGCGTATCTTTTAGTTACGCAATCATCAGTCACGGCTCTGTATTTAACTTCTAGCTCTGGGTCACGTTTAAAGCGTTTCCTAAAGTGCTGTAATCGTACTTCGGCTAGCCCTCTATTCTTGGCTTGCACGTCACGCAAGTATCACGCAAATAAAAAATAAAATCGCTTATTTTTCAATAAATTAAGTCAAGAAATTGAGATAGTGTAGAAGTGTAATAAATAAACATCGTTTCAAAGTTTCAGGGTTGTACGATATTCCAAACTCGAGTTATTCGTTAAACGGTACCACCAAAATTATAGTGTTTAGTATGGAGACGCCATGATAGTGTTCCTCTGAGGAACCCCAACATGGCGGCCGGAAATCCGTTGGAAACATCTGGAGTTCACTTTGGCTCTCGCAAAAGATTTTCTCTCTCTGCTAAACTTCAAAACATTCGCATAGACACTTCTCTTAACATTTTGGTTATTCAGAACTCGAAATCTCAACGTAAATCGATATTTTCATGTACGTGATATGTTTCTCAGACGCAACCACGATGTCACGCATTGTAAAAAAACCTTTTGCTCTCAAACCTTTTGCTCTCAAAACAAAGCATGCTACCGAGCTGAAAACAGGCCAGCAGATAAATCTTTAAAATGTCTTTAACCTGATGAAGGTAAAACCTCAGATTTTTAATTTTAGTTTTTTTCTGACGTCACGTGCAAGCCAAGAATTGAAAGGGAGCACAGGATTATCATCCTTCCACAGGAGTCCCATCTGGCAATGTCCATCTTGTTTGCAAACGGAGATGTCAATCAACTTCAAGGCTCTACGGTATTCCACAGACATGGGTTTGGTTTCATACTTGGCAGTGCCATAGGATTCAATCTTCCAGAATTCCTCGAGCTGGTTGTTCAAGGAAACATCCTCCCCACTGATTAGGTTGACTTGCATCTGACTGGAGGTATGCACATTGGGAACCACCAAGTATACTCTAACAAATACATGACTTGATGGCGAGTGGTTCATTAGGCTTGCCCCTTTTCGCATCGAGAGGTACGAAAACTTCCTGGATATTGGTACGAAGCAGGACAGAAATCTTCCTTTCCACCTCAGGAAAACATACTTGCTGTAGATTCGGCCACTGTTCCACCGACCTTGTCACCTTTGTGTGCTTTAGGGGAATTGTCAGATCCTTTACAGCCCAGGCGGCCTTGACATCAATCACGTTGTCATTCAGGTTGGCTATTGAGGCAATCTTAAAGTCAACCTTGAGCCCTTCTTCTTCAGCATTAGCTTTGTTAACGGTTGTAAGTGATAGCTTACTTGACGATCCCATAATGTTCAACAGCTTCACAAGAGAAGGGTTTATCATACTTATGTCAGAACCTGAATCCACTAGACCATAAGTCGTTATTTGGCTGCCATCCTCGCTGATCACCTTAACCGGGATGACTTGAAGCAACACCTCCCCAGAATTAACTGGGCCTTTCGCAGAGCATGTTGAAATAGTACCTTGATCAGGTACTAAGGTCTTGTTGGCAACCTCCACTTCCTGGTTTGTCCTTTCTCTGGGCTCGGGGAAGTACAACAAGGTGTGATGCATCTTGCCACAACCTTGAACCTTGCATCTTGCTAAAGATTTACAGTTCTTCAAATTGTACAATACAATACAATATTCTTTATTTATTTATTTAAGGTGACGTAATTAACCCAATGAGTTATCTAACTTACGGCCTTCACAACGGTACAAAATACACATATAAAACAATACCTAATGAGCAATATACGAGTTACTACAAGAGAACTAAAACGAGTCAAATGTATGGTTTAACATAGATATAAGGTGATATACGCTAATTACCTTCTAATACAGTTGCAATAAAGAGAAAAACGACACTCATGACACATCAATTGTATCCAGCTGGGCTAAGACAATTGAAGCAAATCTTCCTTTGCCTTACAAGGTCACTTCTCTCCTGGGGAGATTTTGATGTAAATGCTTCACAGCGATACAGTCGGTGGGGCTGATGACACATTGGACATGATTCTGGCTTTGCTGTTGTAAAGGCGTAGGCAGACACCTTAGGAGTTGCAAGCTTAATCCTAAACCTTGGTAGTCGTTACAGTATCACCATATCCACCACTAAAGAAAGGATGGTTTAAGACGTAAGCTTGCTCCTTAAGGAAGTCTACAACCTATCCTTAAAGTTTGGCATTACTTGGCCTTTGCGCTCAAGACTCTTCAAGTGCTCGGCAAATTTAGCTTGCATCCACTTGGGCAGTCGCATGATGACCTTCTCCAGGTTGTCAGTATTCATTTCACTGAGATATCCCATTGACTCTAGGGTATCATAGGTAACTTGGGCTGTGTCAGCATAGCGCTGCAAGCTCTCCTTGTCATTTGCTTGTATAGCAGGTCCTTTCGTCAGGGCTTCCACACGCGCTCTCACTACCTGGAATGGCTGACCAAATCGCTCCTCCAATGTCTTAAGCGCCTTTGCTAGACCACCAGGCATTGGCTTGTACCGCTGCACTGCAATCAAGGCAGGTCCCTTCAAAAACTGCAGCAGACGGGTCATTTTGACAGCATCATCAAGCGGTCTTGTTTCGACAATTTGCCAAAATCTTTGAGGAAGGCTGGATATCTCTCGAGGGATCCATCAAACCTCTGGATTTGCACATGAGGTAGATCATAAGAGGCACTCATTCTCTTCATCGATGACATGATAGAGACAAGGCTTTTATTCACAATTTGACTGGGCACATTAGGGTGTGTCGTACGACTGGTATTGGGGAGACAAGTGGTGTCTGTACAGCTGGCAATGCGTTGAAAGGTTGCCGATTGGATCTACCTTGGTAATGGGCCTGGTCAGGCTTAGTTGTGTCCCTCGTAAAAACTGGCTTAACTGGGTTTTCTGAAGTCACACATGGTTCACTCAAACGGGTTTTACCAGTAAATTCTGGGGAGCCTGTTGTCTGAGGCTCACCTCCCACTGCAGGTGTGGACATGTAAGGCGGGATCATCCTTGACACTGGGGCAGGAGGGGTGCTAGTAGTAATTACAGATGGTCAGGTAACAGTTGGTACTGTAGGGGGTTGCGATAAGATATCCTTTGAGTATATGTCAAGTTTTGGTGACCACGTAATACCCTCCTGTTCATTCGGCAGGTCTGATACTCCTTTCTTCTGCCAGAAAGGCCTCTAAACGAGCTAATTCTGCCTGATTCTTTACGGCTGCAACTTTCCTCTCTGCTTCCAATTTGGTCATTTCCAATCTGTGTTGCAGTTCCAATTCTGTTCGTTTTATTTCCATTTCGACTCTTTATCTTTAAATCGACTACTCTCCTACTCCTTTCTTCAGCTTATTGTTCAATTAATGCTGCCTTTGCTGCTTGAGCCTTAGCTTCTTGGGCCTTGGAGCTAGACACACTTAGTTTCGAGGTACGACTCCCTGAGGATTTCACGGATTCCGGGCAGGAAGGTTTCTTTGATACATTCACATCTTCAAATGCTTGATTATTGTAAAAGGCAGCGGCACTAACAACAAACTGTTCTATACAATCGTTATAGACTTGTATTCTTGATTGCTGAACGGCGGTTGGTACCGAGCAAATCAGCATGTTTATCACAACAAACACAATACTGTTGTTCCCACGCGGCGTTAATTCGAGTTTTCTGGGTTCGTACCTTAACAACATTGCTGAAATCCTTCAGGCTTTTATCCAGTTCATTGCACACTTTGGTAATGTTCGATAAGTACCCTCTTCGGGACCCCTCTAGCGACTCCAATGCTTCGTACAGTATTCCTTCTTCAGTAATGACACTAATCTTTCACGGCGGGATTCCTTCGATGAATTCGCTTTCCACTTGAAAATGCCCAGCAGACAAATAAGCACAAGTTTCGTCACGAGGCACCAAAAAACAAATGGTTTTTACCCAATGTCCAGGGGACTAAACACAACACTTTATCAGGCTCTTACGAACATATGGTACGTTGGAAAAACCATTTGATGAGATGCTCGAGGTATTCGCTCGAACGAGCACACAACGAAGGCAAAAAACACTAGCGTGAGGCTTGGAGGGATAGTAACACAACATGGACTGGACTGGACTAGAAGATTGTTGAGGATTAGCCTCAACATTACAAAAAAGCAAATGAGCCAAATCATCCGTGATTGTTTACCACCCAAATGTTCCCCGACAAACGCTCGCGCTTCACTATGAATCCCCTTTTTTTGTCAACGGTGAGCTATTTTCGAAACGTTAGAAGAGCCGTTTTACGCGTGACAAAACAAAATTGGAGGTAAAAACCATGCGTAAGTTATGCTCAGCACTGTAAACGTTTTTTGTTTGTTGTTGGTTTTTTTCAACTAATACCAACGAATTTATACAGTTTGTTGCTAACTCGTTGGACTCAAAGCACACCCTAGGGTGCTGGAAATTTTAAACCCTGCAAGTGAGTGGGCATTACTGCGGCAGTAATGATCCAAGCCAACTGGGGGAACTAGTCATTTTGTTTGTTTGCAATATATCCGTGAGTGATATATATTCATTCTCGCAACTTTCAAAGCCTCGTGGTCATGTTTGGAAATAATTGGAAGAAAAATATTCCGAGGACAGGCCGTAGGCCGAGTCCAGTTTGGCTGTCAGAGGATTTTTTGAATCTAGTTTTTTTCAATTGGACAAGCATGTAGTCCTCTTTTTTATCAATTATTTTGCTAATCAGTTTATCCCAGCGAGGCCGGTCAGCAACATGTTAACTGTTCAGTAAAAAATTAGAATTAAATTATATAGGGTTTAATAGTTCTTACAATTAGATAAGGTTTCATGAGCTTTTGTATATTTAAATAGGGTTTTTAATTTCGCATCAGATGTAAATAAATTTTTATATCTTACCATTGTTATGCGCATTTGATCATATGTACATATAATTTGCGCACTATAAGTATTACACTATTATTATTATTATTATTATTTCTGATAATAAAAGATTTCGTGAAGCAATTTAGAATAAAAGTTAGCGATATGAAGACTGAACGACGTTTCGATGACTCCATGTCATCATTATCAAGTTCGAAATACATGATAGAATTGATTATATATATAGTAACAATTGTGTGAAAATATAATATATATAGCTGATCTTTTCAAAACCGTGTAAGACTCCAGAACGTGAGTTTTTCTAAAATGGCCAGGAAAATGCCTGGACTTTGCTTGCAGACAGATTCATGCCTTTGTTGTGGACTAGCCTGCCCGGTGTGTGTGTTTGTCAAAATTCCCAACACTCAGGCATATGTGGACCTACAGTCCTGCAGGCAATAAGGTCAGCAAATTAATTCATAATAAAAGAAAGCCAACATCACAAGGCCAAAGTTTGAGCTGGCCTAACCCCCTCCCTCCTCCTCTTCTGGCTGCTAGAACAGTTAACGAAAAAAACTTACCAAGCAACTGGTCTTTGTTATTCGGAAGTTTGACAGAACGAAATCGCAAAGTTAAATACGCCTCGGTTCTCTTTTTTTCTTCAAATCACGAAATTAAATTCTCGCGAAATACGCCTTAAATTTTTTCGCGAAGTTCAGTACGCACGAAAATCAGTAGAATAATGTAGCAATGAACAAATCGGCCCAGTATATAGACTTGAATACAAATGCCACCTGTAGATCTTATTTATATTGTTGTAGTTACTCATCGATTCGAACACAATTCAAGTTGCACTTTGCTTAATTTGCCGTTTACTTCTCAGCAATAACTATATTTCTTATTGTCTGTGTTGTTTTCTGCTTGATTTGCTAAAAATGTGAGCACGCGTTAAGGTTTCAATCAGATTGGTGAAACGCTGTATTACTGTAGTTACACAACTGCATGATATTCATTGCATAAATCGAGGCTTACCCGTTTGTAGCAAAACTTGAGGCTGTTTGCACATGCATGCAGTAGCGTACCATAACTTTTCCTCCAGAGCCAGACCAGCGAATGTTCGACACAGTACTGCCATCCAGTCACTCAATGCCAAAAGCAGCAGAATGGTGGATTTGAAACTCCGACATTCACTGCGCAGACAGAAAACAGTGGTGAAGGTGCAGTGCAGAATGAACGCCGAAAAATCGGTGTCGCACACGACAATCATGATGTTGAATAAAAATTAGAATTAAACGATCAGGTTAATTTGCCTTAAAGGTACGGAAGATAATTCACCTTCAAGCCACAGATCGAGAGTCTCTTCAAAATTAACCATGTACATTCATGAAAACTGATCATTGCAACTGAAGCGGAGTCTTGTTGCCTTGGTTTTGACGTTATGTGTGCTGCGAGTCGCTTCGGCTTCGTTTATCTCGTAAACATGACTTCGCTACTGTAACTTTCTACTTATTTAGTAACCAAAATGAGTTTTTCAATGCAATCGACTCACAACGTATACTATAAGGAATTGTAGCCGAAAGATCAGAAGGGTGCGACACCTGTTTTAGATTTCGGTTTATAAGTATGTGCGGCCCCAAAGGCTTTGGTTTTTTAGCCGTTTTGGTCTGAAATTGATTGATTTCAGGGAGATTTTACTGAAGGAAAACATTTTAAACCGGACCTTGGTATTCGTGTGGTTGACTGAATGGGCGGTTCAAAATATCAGCGACAACATAGTCGCTGCTCTTACATTTTGACTCCAGGCTATGATATTTTGGTTGATTTTCTCGGGAAATTTTTTTCCTTGGGCTCGTACCTCGAACGTGCTATGATTTTCTCCATTTTTACGATGAAGTGTTCTTTTGTGAATACAATGAATCTTCGACTCCTTACTGATATGAATAGTTTTATAAATAAGTTCTAACAGCATTAATTGTCACTGAGGAACAGTTGAAAATTTCGTTGTGACGGGAGCGAAAAAACTGGTGGAAAAAGTTTGGGTTGCAAACTTGCCATTGACAAGTTAAGATGATAGTCGGGCGTGATTGTTATATTGTTTTATAATAAAGTTTCGATATAACGCGCGCTCCGATTGGTTAAAACAGCGTGCCTTATGAGAGTACAGATGCACGGGCAGCTACGGTGTCGCGCCATGGACCCAAATGAAAATCTGAATTTTTCCCTCGGTTTTTATTTTGTTTCAGACGTCTTGTACGACCTAGAAAATGTGTATGAAAACGAGCGGTTCGCCTCAATGGATTTGGAAGATGTTTCTGCGAGTAACCACAAATAACAGCATTAAAAGTTAAGGATTAACGTCAAGCGTGTTTTCAGAAGTTGCTGAAATTGTCCCGGTCATGCAGCGACGAGGGCAATTTCAGCAACTTCTGAAAACACAAGTGGTTTACGAGGACTCATTCCAATTACGTGTTAATAAAATAAGGGCAAAACTTTCTTAACATTGCTAAGGCACGTCGAAAAACAGTCAGCCAAGTGGAGTAAAATCACTCGTTCGCTCGCAAAGCAAACGAAAAAAACAGTTCAACTAAGCTTAAGCTAATTTCTTAGTTTGCGTCCAAAACGAGTGTAGATGATTACTATTTACATCCAGTCGAGAGATAAATACGAGTTTCAGTCCTGAACAAAAGTAGCAATTAAACCAAACGTTCAAAGCTGAAATTTATTTAATTCACCTGTCGTTGTAGAGGTTTCCATCACTTGAAAAAACACATCCACTTAAAAACACGCATCGGTAAACATTGCAAACGGATTGTCCAAAGAAAGAACTTCGTCCTCCAAGTTTGAGCTACTCGTTCCTCCAGTTAATAGTAAACTGTTCTGTGACCCTTTTTGGTGAGCTGCATGATGCCGTGGAATCATCATTTTGTTTTTCAACCACACAATCCCGCTACGCCGGGCGCCATGCAAGCCGATCCAAGTTTTAAGCTTTTCAAGAGTAAAATCTTTTACACTTTCATTTCAAACTCGAAAATTCACCTTCCTGAGTATCTTTTAAAACTAGCTCTTGATCATTACGCCTTTTGTAGCGAATGTATGAGCCAAAATTCCGCCGAATTTCACTGAACAATTTGCTTATTGATCGCAATTTTAGACTAAAAAACAACTTGCACTTTGATGGTTTCTGAACTTTGATGGTTTGACATTTTGACAGCTTTGGTCGTGTTTAACCAATGAAATGTATTGAGCCATTCTAACAAGGATTGTGATTGGTCTGTTCTAGCGTGCCTTATGAGAGTACAAATGCACGGTTGACGCCACTCGTAGGATTTGGAAAATAAAGTTTTCCGAAAATTGTAGCCGAATGCGTGAGGAAATTAAGAAATTCTTTATTATAAAACAAATAAAAAAGCCTTAACCGTGCTTTGTTCTGTTATAAGGCACGCAAGGAAGTGACGAGAGCACTCAAGAAGTAGTTAAAAGCACTCGCCTACGGCTCGTGCTTCTTTCTACTTCTTTCGTGCTCTCGTCACTTCCTTGCGTGCCTTATAACAGAACAAAGCACGGTTAAGGCTTTTTTATTTGTTAATTATATTAGCATAAGTCTTTCATTCGTAAGTCTTTTATTTGTAGTGTTTAGTAACCTTAATTCAGAGAAAAATAGCAAAATTGCTTTATGCTGATACTGCAAGTGTTACAGCAATTTCTCTCACAATGGTTGTGTAACATCAGGGGCACCGTCTTATTATACCTAAGGTTAGGGTAACTACAGTTAGTTACATGGAAGTCATTACATGGACTCAAAGCACATCCTAGGGTGCTGGAAATTTTAAACTCTGCATGTGCGTGGACATTACTGCGGCAATAATGATCCAAGCTAACTTGGGAAGCTAGTCATTTTGTTGGTTTGTAATATATCCGTGAGTAATATATATTCATTCTCGCAACTTTCAAAGCCTCGTGGTCCAGTTTGGAAATAATTGGATGAAAAATATTCCGAGTTATAGACCGTGGGCCGGGTCCAGTTTGGCTGTCAGAGGAATTTTTTGAATCCAATTATTTCCAATTGGAGAAGCATGTAGTCCTCCTTTTTATCAATTATTTCGCTGATCAGTTAATCCCAGCGAGGCCGGTCAGCAACATGTTAAGTGTTCAGTAAAAAAATTAGGATTTAATTATATCGGGCTTAATAGTTCTTACAATTACATAAGGTTTAATTTTATGAGCTTTTGTATATTTAAATAGGGGTTTTAATTTCGCATCAGACGTAATTTTTATATCTTACCATTGTTATGCGCATTTGAACATATGTTAATGTAATTTGCGCACTATTGGTATTAAACTATTATTATTATTATTGTTCGCGCCAAAACTGTGCACGTGATCAGTCACACATATCGCAACTTGGTAGCCGAGCTTGTTATCGTTGTCGAGTCGTAGTTCGTTGATGTTTTCAACAACACAAAGGTAAATAAGTGCAGTTTCTGTTGAAGTTTACCGTTTTCCTCGTCCGTTTAACTGCGTCAGGATTTATCCCGTTCACCCGACCCAACATCTGGTAGCAGAGCGTAGTTTCTGTGGTACGTAAACATTGAGTGCTTTGCTGAAATGAAGTGGTTTTGAGATTGAAAATGTCGAGAGACGGTGAGACAGACCGCGTGCAGTTGCAATATAGAAACGAAAAGGAAATGCGGGTCGTCGTTGGGCCTAGCCGTTATGAAAACTTGAGCTCTCAAAGGGAAAAGGCCAAGAGCAAGTTATCTCGCCGAAAACGACGCTTACGAGGCATATTAACGTTGCTGAGAGTCTTCTGAAGTCACATGCTAGTCGAAGGAAACTACGCGAGCTGGCAGGCAAAATTGAAGAAGCGTTGAGAGAGCTTGAGCGCGTCAGCGAAGAATACGAATCGATTTTGGAACTTGAAGGATTGCAGGAACACCTGAAGCTAACCAAAAAGGCTACTGAAAGAGCAAATTTGTGCCTGGAAAGCATTGAAATTTTGCTAAACGAAAGGGAAAACGAACCGCCTTCGGAAGCTGGCAGTGAATACGCGCCTTCGCTCCCATTTGATTCGACCAGCGGTCATAGCGCACCCTCGCGCGCGAGTGAAAGCGAGAGGCGTGCTCGCGTGATGGATCTGCAAGTAGAACAAGCAAAGAAAGAAGCTCAATGCAGTCTCTAGGAGGAACGTAAGCGAGCCAAAAACCTTAAACAGGAAAGACAATTGCAAGAGCATCGCCGTATAAGAGAACTCGAATATGAGGTTGAAAGATTGCGACTGGAAGCTCAACTTGACATTCCTGACAAAACGAAAAGAGATTCAGAAGATATTGAGAACCGGTTACGTGACTTTGAAGATGATGAAATTGAAACTGTTTACTGTGACATTAAACCTAAAGTAGAGGAAAAGGTCGACAGTGGTAGAAATCATGATGACACCTTACCGCCGCAAAATGTAAAGTTGCCATCTCCAATTAAATCGCCCACGTTGTACAAGCAGTCTCCCAAGACTTAAGAAGCTTACTGTGACACAGAGGAGCACCCGGATGTTTCTTGGATGAAAGATATTTCCGCTAAGAAGAGTACGACAAAGGGAGAAACAAAAGCAGAGGCAACACCAGCATTCGTAAAATCGATACCACGTTTAGAGTTACCACGGTTCTCAGGGGACCCCCTTGAGTGGCCTCAGTACATATCACTGTTTAAATGCTTAGTACATGACCAACCTCTCACCAGAGAATGACTTACCTCCAGAGAGCCTTGACTGGAAATGCGAAGAAAGCTATCGGAGGGATGCTCAACAATGGTCATCTCTATAAAGCAGCCCTAACCGAAATTGAATAACAATTTGGAAATGAGGAACTTGTTGCCGGAGCCTTTATGAAAACTGTTCTTGATCACCCAATTGTTGTTGATGGTGACATAGCACAACTTCATTCATTCTACAACACCCTGCACAATGCAGTCGCCACAATGAAGAGTTTAGGGTACTTGCACAATTTGAAGTCGTCAACCAACAACCGTGCTGAGTTACAGAAATTACCTGACCCGTTGAAGGAGAAGTGGGGTGAAAGAAAGATTGATATTTAACCAGCCACTCCCACTCTTGTCGATCCTGACGAATGGCTTCGTGCCATGGTCTGTGAACCCTTGCCTAGCTTCGGTAAGCCATCGAGAGGTGGAAGATTTCGTCCTAGAAGACCATCACCGAAGGTAGGGCAACACGTCGATAGCAGTCAGGAGCAACCTCACAGATTCCCACCTTGGCCACGGGAGCCATGACTGGGAAACAAACCCCACCCATAAGTAAGACTTGTTTTGTGTGCAACGAAAAGCATGCAGTCGAGAAGTGCTGGAAACTCCTAGCGATGTACGTCAACCAAAGAGCACAACTGAGCAAAGAAAAGGGGTTGTGCTTCTCTTGTTTTGTGTCAGCGGATCACCAGTCTCGTGACTGCCCACGCAAGAAACAGTGTGACATGGAAGGCTTTGGCAAATACCACCACCCACTTATCCATGGCGTGGCGCCTGTTTTCTTTGAAACACCACCTGTGAACATTCCACCACCCGTCCCGCCTTTGAATGCTACAGCACCCGTATTTGTTGGTTCTTCGTCTGTTAATTCTGTTTCTTCTGCTGTCCTGCTGCAAATCGTACCCGTAAAAGTTGTGACCCCCGGTGGGATCACAGTGAGTACATTTGCTCTACTTGACTCTGGCAGCCAAACTCCATTTATCCTGGAAAATGTTGCTGACGCTATTGGTCTTATTGGTGAAGATAGCACTCTACAACTTGGCACCATAAACTCGTCTGCCAAACCCGTACGTTCGAGAAAGGTACGTGTCGTTCCGTGTTGGTGACACTGGAGGGCCAGAAGCCAATGTCCAGATAGCCGTAGAAGAAGCCTGGACTGTACCACAGTTAAATCTGCCCCCACAAAAGATAACGCGTGACATAATGCAGGATTTCCCACACCTGAACAATCTGAGTATTCCTGAAGTCAGTTCTGAAGACAGTTTTGCTGGGAGCAAACGTATTGGAGGCAATATTACCATACAATACAATACAAAACAATACAATAACTTTTATTTCAACACGATGGTGATTAAAGCGTTGTCGAAAGTTATCATTATTATTGTGGGGCATTGTTTGCGGAGATTCCGCCTGAAAGTCTAAAATTTTACAGCGTGATGTGCGAAGAAGTCGTCCAGGTCAACCCGTTGCAATTCTAACAGCCTTTGGCTGGATCCTCACCGGTTCAGTTAAGTCCATTGTCAAACCTGAGCGTCTACATGTTATGCATGTGCACCGTGTCCTGAATGCGGAGGAATCGTTAAACAAGACAAGTAGAAGACTGGTGGAGTCCTTTGGCACTAAGTATGAATGTGCGACACCCCTTTCTCGTGAAGACAAAAGCGTTACGGAGTGGTTTTTACGTGCTTGACAATCCGTGCTGTCCACCTTGAAATTGCTCACTCACTGGACACTGATTCTTGCCTAATGGCTATGAGAAGAAAAAAGCCAAGCGCGGAAAGCCAACCCACATTTGGTCGGATAACGGCACTAATTTCGTTGGGGCTGAGAAAGAGCTCCGAGAGGCTGTAGTGCATCTAGATGCTGAGCGAATTGGTGACCAACTGTCTGGCGATGGCGTGCAGTGGCTTTTTAATCCTCCTTCTTCGCTACACTTTGGAGGCGTTTGGGAACGCCTCGTTCGGTCTGCTAAAAGAGCGCTAAAGGCAGTGGCAGGAAAACAGTGTGTCAATGATGAAACTTTACTCACGTTTATGGCTGAAGTGGAGTCGTTACTAAATGGTCGCCTTCTTACTCATGTTAGTACTGATTATCGCGATGAAGAAGCTCTGACACCGAATCACTTTCTGCTCGGGCGAGGAAACCCTAACGTTCCGCCAGATGCGGTCAGTGATAAGGACGTGTGTAGTCGTAAGAGGTGGAAGCACGCGCAGGTAATGACACAGCACTTTTGGAAAAGTTGGCTCCGAGAATATCTTCCAGCGCTGACGGGCCGCCGAAAGTGGACGAATGAAGCCCGCAATGTTCGTGAAGGAGACCTCGTACTCGTCGTCGATGAGAATTCCCCTCGCGGGTGTTGGCTGTTAGCTCATGTTCTAAGATTGCTTCCGGGAGACGACGGAAGAGTCAGAGCAGCCGAACTCCGTACCAAGAGTGGAACTTACATCTGACCTGTTGTTAAACTGTGTTTACTAGAAGGTGCGAGATAGTGTTCGCCGCCTCCCCCCGCCGTCTAACACGGGGGGTAGGATGTTCGTGCCAAAACTGTGCACGTGATCAGTCACACGTAACGCAACTGGTAGCCGAGCTTGTAATCGTTGTCGAGTCGTATTTCGTTGCTGTTTTCAACAACTCAAAGGTAAATTAATCCAGTTTCGGTTGAAGTTTACCGTTTTCGTCGTCCGTTTAACTGCGTCAGGATTTATCCCGTTCACCCGACCCAACAATTATTATTATTATTGTTATTATTATTATTATTATTATTATTATTATACGATAATAGCGCCAACAATATTAGATTAACTGGCCAGCTATATCATTAATTTCAAGTATATTACAGCAAGACAATTAAATTTAACACTACCGTTTTTTATGGTCATCTCTTCATTTGTGGCATCTTTGAATGAATATATAAATCTGGAATAAAAATGAGATAATATAGTAATATAATAACAGTCATAAGGCAAGTAAATACTAAATAAAATCCTAATAATAAGAACAAACGCAAGCTAAGATCAGTCCAGTCCGACTAATGTGTTGAGGGCTATAATCACTGTCGAAGCCAAGAAATATTAAAACAATATCGCATCACATGGAACACATGAGATATGAGTCATATTTTTATGAGATCTTTGTCATTGTTTCAGTAACTGGTTTGCTTTCCAATTTTTTTGTCTACTTATGTCATGAATATCAAATTGCCGAAACCACGATTTTGTTTGAAACAAAAAAAAACTACAAAATCGCGGCCTGAAATTATCCCTTGATAGATTCCGCGATTTCTTTGGTTATGTGCACATAATTTGCTCATTCTAGTTTCCGTACAAACAAAAATAATGCTCAGACAAATTTGGTTTCTTTCGTCGTGCCTCACAGGAAGCTTGAAAGAATTCCATGTGAGCAAAAGGCTATCCGGTTTATAAGTCAATTGCTTAGATTCAAGTACAGGATTATTCAGATTTTCTAGAATAACATTGTTTCAAGTTGATTGACGCTGTCAGTTCACTTTCTTATAATTTTTGTTTTTAAAGGTTATTTTTAAAGAAAATGAATGCTCTGACAAATTTGCTGTGCTCCGTTGTGCCTCTCAGGCCCGTTTCAAACGTCGAACTTCTCATGTGCCGAATCTAATGCAAATGAGAAAAATCTATTGTTTTCGCTCATTTGCATTAGATTCGGCACATGAGAAGTTCGACGTTTGAAAAGGGCCTCAGAAAGCTTAAAGGAATATCGATAGTGGTAAAAACAATACAACTTTCTTTAATTTTCCAGACATGATTCGACCGGTACATCATTAATCGCCGTTGAATTTATAACTCCTTGTAAGTAAAAACCTTTTATCTCATTGTTTCAAAATTGTATATATGCTGCATTTTTACCCCTAGACTTGAAGTTGAAACTAACCGTGGGACGATCGAAACGTCGTTCATTTTTGTCGCTGATTTTTATAACTAAATACCAAAACCTACTCGGTTTGTTGCTTACATCAACGTGCATGATTCAAAATTCCGAGAATAACGTTACTCAAAGCTGATTCCCGCTTTTAGTTGTGTTGAGATTATTGGTTTTCGAAGTTATTGCAGGGGAAATGTCTTTGTAATCATTAGTCAAGTCAAAACCTCCATGATAACGCTGGTCGCCTCCCTTTGTGTTGACAATTTTTCCTTTCTTTTACGTTTCCAGCTATTTTAAACTATTGAACCTCCGGGTCTAAACCTTTTTGACTGCAATTGACATGATTTTCTGTACTAAGGCAATGCGCCACAGTTGTTTTGTCTGTTTGCCCTTTCTTTAAAAAAATTGCGGTAAGAAATTTTCTTATTCAGCAGTGATATCAGCTTGGGCGAACACGAATTCACGGTTTACCAGGTTTAACTCCAGCTTCAGATTATTTATGCAAGTTTCACTGTGCGAATGATCAACGCACATGGCGATCATTGATCCAAAGCAGATTCACTGACCAAGATCAAAGTCATTCCATTCAAATGAATAAACTGTTTTGAAGCTAATTTGTAGCGAGAAAACAATCAATAAACGTTTGTTTTGAATCTCCGTGAATTTTATACAGGAGCTTAAAAATTTCTCTTTCGTCATAAATCGGTATAAATATCACAATGTGAAAAATTGAATATTGTGCTTGAAAAGCTCGTAGTTTTCTTGCATTAGCTTACCTAATAAGAATGTTTCCACCTGACACGGTGAAAACCACTAAGCGTGAACATCACAAAAATGTTGCCATGTGATTGGTTAGTTGTGTCAAACACTTGTCGAGATACAAAAATAACTCGAAAATTACGTAATGTCGTTTGGCCTTGCTTTCGAGCGCGGGAAATTGGGAAGCGCGAAGATCTTTTCGCGTTTTACCGAATTTTGTCCAAGAATCTTGGTTTTTCTCAAGGGTATTGTCGTATATTATGGTGAGGCGTAGCATTGGAGTTGGTTGACAAGTCTGTGGTCTCGCTTGTGTAATTTCGCCCCCAACTGGTCTTAGGAATACACTGGCCCAATGCTCTATGGTGGAGTTCACAATAATTACACAACATGGCCTCAACGTTCGAAGATGGATTCTAATCTCGGCGATTCTATTCCTTACGGAAGTTTCAGACGGTAAATTGCTTTAAACAAAGAGCAGCGATTGCAAGATTTTACAAAGAAGAATTGAGGAGTGGTTTCTGTTCACGCTGGAATACATATCACTTCCTGTAGCAAATGTTGGATATTGTAATGTTTTCCAAGTTTTCGGATCTTAGGAAGAAATTCTTCCGTGTGTAAGGCATATGAAAGCTTTGCCTTCTCAAATGCCTTTGCTGTTAGATTAATCTTTGCAAAATGGCGGTTTAGGTCGCCCGTTAAATTAATTTACCAAACTGTTGTTTTTATTTTGATCAGGAGGTACCGAGGTTCAATCAGAGTCCTGCGCGGGGCAACAAGCTATAACAAACAGAAATTCGTTTAACTTCCGCAAGTTTGGAAATGCATCGAATTTGGAGGATTGTGTGGATTTCTGTTGTAGAGATGACACCTGCGAGTTGGCTATATTTTCCCGCGGATTCCACTGCTTTGGCGTGTCATGTAACGAGCCTAAACTCTGTCACAAAATATTGGATCACTTGTTGATGAAAGATGAAAGGGAATTACATCAAAGCTCAGGAGATTCAGGTAATTTAAACTATCAAGCTCTATGACTTTTTGAATAACCTGAAAACCTATGACATCTAAATTTCGGTCGATTATTCTCTGCTTAATCTATTGCTGGACTGTTAAACACGCTGATTGTTATAAAGTGGAAATGGAAACCGTGTTGTTTCGGTCCATTATGCGGACAAAATCTCCAGCAGCAAACTCTAAAGGAAATTTTTTGCTTGTTTTATACACTTGGCAATTTGTTTAGAAGTTTAGTACGAATTATATTACTTTCGCAGTGATCTAACTTTTTGTGGAGGTCGAAACTGAAGGGGTGATGTTATCTTAAGGGTGTTCCCTTACTTTTAAGGAGTGTATTGGATTGGAAATCTCCGAGTGGAGATACCAATTCACATCATTTTTATAAACTGTACGCAAAGTCCACTGCTAACTGTGATTTGGACGTCCTTTTCATGCCTGGTTTTTACTTCTGAAGGATCCTTAGGTCGCAAACTAGTCACAAGGATTTGATCGTTGTACCGTAAGCAATTAACATGCGTTGACTTGTAGTTGCCCGTCAGTTGTACTTCAGTGTTGCCCACTGACTTCCAGTTGTGTTCGCTTCCTCTGTTTGATCACTGGAAACTCGATGTTCAACAATCTAAACAGTTTCAGTACTGTTAAAACATGAAGTCCTTTCATTCCACTGTTTGCATTCTACTCCTTTTTGGATTAAAAGACACTGGGTCGGTTATTAAAACATAGTTTAGATTGTGTTTAACAAAACCGCGTTCTAAGCCATTTTCAACTTGAATTTTGCCAACAATCATATCGAAACATTGTTTGCTGTTGATGGCAACAAGAAGGCTTGCAACGCAGGCTAGAAAAATATTTATCTACTTAAAATAAACCACTTATAAACAGATTTACAGGCCCTAAGTTAAACTTTGTTTAAATAATTGGCCCATTGATTTTAAATTTAACGATCTTGTATTGCCTGGTCTCCCTATGACTGCTTAGACGGATCGATACTTTCGCTTTTGACGGTCAGTTTTGGTGCCGAGTAACTCGGTTACATGTATGATATGGAATCAAGGCATTCGGAAACACGTGAAAGAAGTCCATCTCAGCGCTTTCAGAGCCCTGAGTATAAATACTACGGTCTAGCAACCCGTAATAAACACCCGCTGCTCTGTGTACGGAAACACTTTACATATTAACACCGAGAGGTAAGATTTTAAAACACAGGGTAAGGAGGTCTGTGTAAAAGGAAATTTCGCAAAAAGGTCGAAAGATGCACTGCTCGTTGTGATTTTAACGTTTATAAGTTCACTTTAACACCGTATGTTTAGGATGGATATCCTAAGGACGTGTGCGGAACGCAGAGTTCTGTAGGGTTCCGTCGATATAGGTTTTAGTCGATGAAATGGTATTTACATAGTACGGAATAAATTTGTAAGGAAATTTGTACCCGTTGCGTAGTTAATTTAGTCATTGAAAAGTGTCTCTGGTAAAGGCTTGCTGCGCTCAGTTTAGGCGAATCAAGACGTTTTTTTTTTTCTTTTTTTTTTTAACTTAAGTTGATTTTGTGGTGATTGTTGTTCAATTTATAAACACCGTCGGTAAATCAACTTCCAAAGCTTTAGTCATTCTGATTAGATTTTTCGGCTTGTTTACAACAAATAAAATCCGTAGATTTTACGCTCTTAATTTAGTGTGTAAATCATAGAGGTGATAAGGTTTACTGTAAAGCTAAGTAGCATGAAATGTTTTGAAAGTTCCATGGTGACCATACAGGTGGCTCTAAAGAAATGTTTCAAGGTTCCCTAATTAAATAAATATCATGTTCCTCACTATAATTAGCGAACCGATCATTTTCATGCCATAATTTTCATAATGAGATGAAGTTCCTGGTATCCGGATTTATTTGCATCATTGCTTCAAGATATTATTTTATATTCTTTAACTAATTCTTCGTCGTTTCAACCGAAGTTTTGGCGTCAAATGGTCGAGAGAGTAGCAAATAGATCGCAATTCTTAAAATGAACACGACATTTTTTTTTAATTTGTAAGACATGTTTCGATGTTTGAAACATCGTCAGTTACAAAGTGTTTGAAAAACCGTTGGAAATTTAACAACCAAAAGAAACATGCATCATTAGTTGAGATCATAACAATGTGAATTGTATTTTTGACTTATTTTGTTTTATATTCGAAGAGTGTACGTCCTTCTCAGGACTACACTCACCCGGACGATCGTGCTTCACTTAGTTATGATTAGATATGTTTGTTGTAAGCGTTTTCAATTGGGAAGGGTACTACACGATTTTATTTGTGGAGCTTCAGTTGGGCTCGATCGTAGTCCACAATGGGGCTTCAACATCTAAACTTACTCTCGGTACTGATACGATTTTCAGGCCATTTGTTCAGTTGGAAGGGGAAGGTACCGGACACGGTGGTTCCTGTAAATTCTTTTGACCTTTCTTTTTTCAGGAACACACGATTTTATCCAGCACACTTCACAAGTGGTTAACCCAGTATGCCCGCAGCGCTTTGTGCCCAGCTTCCACGTCCTTTTGCTGGGTACCAGACCTTCGCGGGCTTTTAAAATACTGAAAAGACCTCCAGTTGATGTCGGACAATGTCGTACGCAATGCTGTAGGTCACCTGATTGTTTACTGTCGTTCATCGAAGATAACGAGTGTTATGGTGTCACAGGGAACCCAGGGAGGATAAACTTTACAATGCAAGAACGCACACTTGGCTTGCAGCTTGCCATAGTTGATAGAAATAAAGGTTTGTAAGTCCTCGTAAGATAGTCACAAAGAATATGTGTCTGAGTTGATTAAAGTGGTATTTTTATATTTGTTTTCTAAAGAGGTGGTTACTAAGTAAGTCTCTAGTCTGTTTATAGGGGATATTTGACAATTTACGATCGCCCACTCTGAAACCTTTTAAGGGCGATGTCACCTATTTTAGTGGTATTTTTAAGAGCGAAAATGTGTATATCATAATCAAGGGAAACCCAAAATTGAATAATCCACTTTTGCTTAAACATGGCTCAAGTTGCTTTTAAATTATAAATAATGTCCAGGGCTGGCAGGGTAGAAATGGTAGTTAACTGTAACAAATAAGACAGGAGCAGCTTTACCTCGATAGCTTTTTCTTGACGCTCAAGGATAATTCGTGTGCCAAAACTGAAATCTCCATGACCTATCTTTGTTATCTAATTCTATCCTTTTGTTACCATGTTTACAGAGGTATCTAGAAGTTTGGATGACGAAGACGAAGACCCGGATGAACTGGGATCTGATGAAGCTGATAATCGACCTCTTCCTTCAAAGAAGGTGACCGCCACCTTAAAATCACAATCAAATCCAGGAATATCTTTGCAAGAAAAAAACACTCAACTTAACAGTAAACATCAGTCTCTTCAGAAGACCCAGCTGTCATTTACATCAACAAATTCAACACGTAGTGGAGTCAATGACGAGTTTTCAAAGAGGAAGTTTACTGCAAAGCCGACAAAAGGAGTTAAAGCAATGTCCACTCCCCATGGACATGTCGCAGCCAAATTGAGTACAATGCGTCCGGTTAATAAAGACAACAGTCACTCTAATTTGTCGCGACAAAAGGTTATAACTAAACACGATAAGACAGCATCTCAAGACTCTAAAGACAAGGGCTATCGTAAAAACACTTTGATCACTAAGGTCACAGAATATAATCCCAAGGAAACTTCCCTTGGACACCCACACGCCGCACCCAAAGTGTCAAAAAGGGTCAAACCCACCAAAGTAATAAGCACAGGGAAAGTTAAACCAAGAGCAAAAACCTGGCTTGTCACTGGACAGAAACAAGAATCTCAAACTACTCATACTGAGGCAAACTCTAAATCAGCACACGATATTATTGTCATCAAAAAATCCAAGGGATCCAAAGGATCGAGATTAAGCAAAACGCGTCGTAAGGACGACTTTAAAAGTTCTGGTTCTCTTTCTCTTAAGAAGGAGTCTTCTCCCATTTTATCAGGATTAGAAAAGAAGGAAGGTAGCTCTCAGGAACATGAGAGCCACACTAGTGGTGATGACGACGAGTTTAGTGGAGATGACGATATAAGTGGAGACAGTGGCTTAAGTGGAAGTGGACAACCAAGTGGAGTCGTCCCATATTCAAGCACAGACGATACTGTTTTGAGTGGAGATAGTGGAAAAGTAAAAGGTATTGTTAAGGAAGTGAGCGGCGAAGTTCAAGATTGGAGTGGAGCAGACCAGGCCTTAAGTAGTGGTGAAAATGATTTGAGTGGAGACGATGAGAATTTGAGTGGAAACAGTGGACATCTAAGTGGAGACTTTGTTGGCCTGCATAAATTTAGAGACATTTCTCTGCAAACACAAAAGCGTAGAGGCAGAAGCAAAGTAGACGGACAAATTAGACATGCAGTGCATGGGGCCGACAAAGATTCGAATGTGAGAGAGAGTGGAGGAGGTACAGAAAAAGAAAGTGGACTGCGGAACAAAGTTTCTGCAGGAAGGAACGAAGAGAAAGACCAGAAATTAAAGAAAAGCGATCTTGTTGAAGATATGGATGACTTCGGATCGGATGAAGAGGACAGTGAAGGAACTTCAAACACGATTCTGACGTTGCCTCAAAAAACTAGCTTTTCCAAGACGGTAAGACACGGGAAAAAGACGTACAACGAAATCTTAAACTCCAAAAGTGTGCCAAACAATATCAACCTTGTAGCTTCTCTTCATGACCTTGGATCGGACAACAATGCCATTAAAGCTACATCCGAAAAACTTGAGACATTGCCTACAAGGGGCAGCAAAAAAATACAGAAAGAAATCTTGAAATCCACAGTACAGAAGACTAAAGTGACTGAGCTTGTTAAAGATCCAGATGAACTTGGAGCGGATGATGACGGCACTAAAGTACCGTCAAGAAAGGTTGTAAGATTGTTTGAAAAATCGAGCACTTTAAAAGCAATAAAGCAGGACGGAAAGGCAAACAGTGATGATCTGAATTCAAGAGAACGAGACAAGACAATTAAAGTCGGTCACGTTGAAGATCCAGATGATCTTGGATCAGATGATGAGGACACTGTTAAGGGTAACTCAGAAGAGCATAATAAATTCACTTCAAGAAAAAATGGAGATTTACCTCTGAAAGCAATCGGGGCAAAATTACTTTCAATGCCAGGAAGGAACGCTACGAACACAAGACAGGAACTTATTAACCCCAAAGAAGTAGAAAAAACGAGAGACAAAATCGATCTTGTTGAAGATCTGGATGAACTTGGCGCGGATGACAATGACAGCTTTAAAAGTGCAGATGACCAAAGGAAAACGAAATCAAGAAAAGTTGTGGGTCTAAAATCCCCTGGGAAATCCCCTATTTCAAAAAAGGCGAACAATGCGGCACAGAAATCTAATGGGAGAAATCTTCGGTTACACACAGGCAACCAGGAAACAAAGAAGGATTCCAACATTTCCGCTAAAAAGAATACAAGACCTAATAATAGTGACAACAGGTTGAAAGGCATTTCAGTTTTTCAGTCACGTCCTAACCATAAGACACGTCCAATTAATATAGAGTATGTGAAAGGCAATGCAAGTATTAGTACAAAGAAAGATAAACTTCATGCAAGGGGCACAAGTCTGAGCTTTAAGCCCAGGAAAGATTCACAACATTTTAAAACCGCTAAGAAGGGCTCGAAATCAAAACGTCGAGATGGACACATTCAAACAATAGTAAGACCTTTGTTATCCACCACGGGAAAACACGTCAAGACGTTGGGTATCAAAAAGACAGTTGGAACAACAGTAAATGCAAAGGTAAATGGCTCAAGACTTGTCGATAATGGCACAAAGACCCATCAAACCAATTCTAGTCACACGGCAAACGGAGAAGGACATGGAGGCCAAACTATTACAAAGAAGAAAGACAAAGGTAGTAGAAAATCCCCTTCAAGCCATGCAGAACTCAAGCATGATCTTAATAAAGCAGAAAATAAAAAGACTTTGGTAAAACCGTCGGTGAAGAAAAGTAGAAACACCTTAAAAGACGGAATGGTAATTGCGACGCAGGTCAAATCCTTCTTAAAAGGCAACCCCAAATTAGAACATCAAGGAAATTCGTCTAAAAGGAAAGACAAAACAAAGTCTAACAAGTCGTCGTCTAAAGTAGAACGCACGGATGACCTTATGAAATACGCGCATCGCAAGGGGTCCGCTACACTTAAACCAACGGTGAACAGTCGTCTTAGGAACTTTTCACCCACCACGAAAAGAGCGGCGTTTGTTAAAACAACAGTACCGCAGAAACAGTATAAGGTGCGAGGGCTACAAAATATGTTTTTTCATCATGATGCGACTAAAGCTGTTGGTCGCTTAAGAAAATTAAAGTCGTTGAATTCAGAGAAGAGACCAAACCTGCAACATCCGGCTTCTGCATCGTTTGAAAAGAAAGGAAACTCGACAGCCAAAAACGTGAAGACAACACCAAGCACTAATTTCCATTCTATTTTGCCTGCAAATCTAGAACAAGAGTCAGCAAAAAAGAGCCATTCCTTGCTGTACCATCCACACTTATCCACGAGAAACAATGGATTTAACAATGCGTCTCTTTCAATTAAACAACGCAGTAATGAAAATTCTTTGAACGCAAAAGATGACTTCTTATCACATTTTCATAAAGATAGCAACGGCAGTGACGGTGTTGAGTTGTCGGTAGAATCCACCAAAAACCACCATAAAGGAAAGCACTCAAAACATGGTGATTCCATTGATGTTGAAGATTTAGGGGATGCTGATTTTGACATAATGATGTCGAATGATATTCCACATACGGATTTCCCTAAAAAGGCCAAGGGAAAGCAGAAGGGTCATAAACACGAAAAAGGTCTGAAAGACAAAGAACGCGGTAAAAAGGCCGAAGATAATGCAAAACAGAGGCAAAAGAACAAGGAAAAAGAGGACGACAGTGAAGAGGCAGTTGAGAAGTCTTCCATGCACCATTCTTCTCACAAACACAAGAATCATCATGATCATCATCATCACCCCCACAAAACTGAGAATGATGATAACAACGAGGAAAACCATTCGTCCAAGGAAGAAGACAGTGACCATAGCAAAAACGGGAGAACGGGATCGCACAGCCATGGGAAAAGTGAGGCTGAAATGGGGCATCGTCAAAAGACACACAGGCTCAAAGCCACGACCTTTGCGACTGATGATGACAATGATAACAACAATGAGAAAAGTGGAAAACGCAAAAAGAAACACGATTTGGGGTCTCTGAAAAAACGAAACGTCATCGCCATCAGCACCATGAAACACATGCGGAGACATACGATAGTAACATCTGGTCGGGAAAGATTATTCCAGGCAAAGTAAAAGTTACCTTTGACGATGACAGCGATGAAAAGCAACATCATATCCACAAGATCAAAGACAAGAAGGAAGAAAGTCATCATAAAAGGAAACATAGTGTGAAGAAACAGGAGAATCAAAAATATGACATTGAGGAAACTGAAGTGAGAAAAAGTCACGGCCATCATCATCATAACCATCATCAGCATGATGAAGGTGATATTTACAAAAAGAAACGAAAACACATAAGACAACACAAGGATAGAGCAGGAAGTGAAGAAAGAGAAAAGGATAAAGAGGAAGACAACAAGGAGAAGCCAGAAAATATAGAGAAGAAAAAACACACAAGTTACCACAAGGGTAGAGAAGGAGATAAAGAAAGAGAAAAGAATAAGGAAGAATACAACGAGGAGAAGCCAGAAAATATAGAGAAGAGAAAACATACAAGACACCACAAGGATAGGCAAGAAAAGAGGGAAAGCGAAAGGACGAAGAGGAAAACCGCGAGGAGAAGGAAGGCGATGCAGAGAAAAACACTGATGTGAACTACGAGGCGGTCAAACCTGGAAGGCATAGATTTGGTCATCACGAAGAAGAAGAGGCCAGCTACGATGAAGAACGTGATGAAAAAGAGAATGGTCACAAGCACGATGAAAGCAGGGACGAGGAGGATAATTCTTCGAAAGTTAAAAATGATGATAGAAGTGACGACGATGATGATAGCCGAAAGAATGACGAAAGTCGTCGGAAAGATGAAAATGATGAAGATGACGAGCGCGATGAAAAAGAGGAACGTCATCACTCTCATGAAAAAACAAAAGAGAATCGAGTTGTTTTGGGTGAGGATTCTGAAAGCGATGATGACGATGGCAACCATCACTCAGACCAAAGTGAGAGACGACATCATGAACAAAGGCATGGGTATGAACAAAATGGAGACGAAAGCGAGGATGTTAGGCACCATTCACAGGATCAGAAAAAGTCAGTACTTGAAGGAGCGCCGAAAACATACTCTTCATATGAGACATGGGCATTTGGAGTTGAAACCTAGGCATCAAGAATCCCACTTGGAATCTGAGGAATCGGACAATGATAATGATAATGACAATGGTCATGATAGTGATAATGGTGATGAGAAACGACGGAACTTCAGAAAATCATTCATACATCACAAGAAAGAGGACGACGAGCGAAGACCAAAACAACATCACTATAGGGCGAGGAATAGGGAAGAGCAGCAAGGTGATGATGTAAATGCAGATTCTGAATATCGCAATGAAGAACGCGAAAGAGATTTTCATGCTGATGAACATTACCGTCAACCAAGCCACCACCATCGTCATCATTATAAAGCTCCTGTTGACAATTATAGAAAAGAAGAGAAGCTTGAAGATCGATTTGAACCAAACGGCGATGAATATCAACACGAGATGCGACAGGATGATTCAGAACACTTTTCAAGGCATCACAAAATAAAAGACAGAACAAATAAAAAACTTCGTCACCACGAGGAAGAAGCCTTTCAAACGCATCAGCAAATTGAAGAGCACAAGCCAAACGACGATGATTATAGAAATTTTCAAAGAGAAAAGGAGGCTCATCATGAAGATTACGCATCTCATGACGATGGTCAGGAAAGATGGAACGTTAAGGAATATCATGATCGTGATTCTCAGGGCGATTCACGGCAATGGCAAAATAAAGACTGGTACGATCATGACTTTATTGGAAAGGAAGTCTTCCAGATCATTTCGACCATCATCCACAGTATAATGAACGCCGCAAATTTAAACCTAGGCATAGGAAGATGGGACACTGGAAAAATCGCCACTATTATCGTAAAGACGGGCATGAATACGAGGATTCGGGTGGCTTGTTTGACGCTTCGTCCTGGAATCCAGATGACATTGTCGACGATGATGACTTTTATGGTGGTGAAGGAAACTACGATAGAAAGAAACATCGAAAGAAACACTGGAAACACAAACATCGTAAAGACCGGCAGAGCTATGAGTACTGGGGCTATGGAGACCAGAATCCATACTACTACGATTACAGGTACCACAAACTTCGATCTCGTTATGGTTATTATCGGCCGCAGCCGAGAGCTCCTTTTGATTGGCGTAACAGGTACAGAAGTTATGATCGATGGAAGTCAAAGCCGAGTGATTGGTACTCGGGTACGCAGCACTGGGGGAGGAAGGATGCGTGGCAGCACCATCCAACCTGGCGACAATTTCAGGAAAGGAAGCCAACTGGATACCGGTGGAACAAGTATTACAACGGCAACGGAGATGGTAAAGATGCCAATGAACCTAGACCTACCTCGTATAATACTGATGCCTCGAGCTTTTTTCGACCTACCAGGCCAAGGTGGCAACAGCCCAATGCAACAGGGAGGAGTTTTGTCGGGAACCACTGGCCTCCTGGTCAAAATAGTGGTCCAGGTAAACAATTCCAAGACTGGAGCCAGAATTCGCCGTCTGGGCCAGCGCAGGTTGGAGGCGTGTACAATCCACAGCAGCATCCGACCTATGGTGCTCAACCCCGATCGCCACCAAGTGTATCCGGGCCAGACGGCCGCATGCATCCAACTGGAGTGCAGTCAAAATATGTTCCTCCTGCTCCGCAACAAACTCCACCAGAAGTCAGTAATTGGACAAGATTTCACCCCACAGTTCGCCGACAATACCCAGCCACCCCACCCTCCATAGTTGCAAGTCCGACAAACATTACCCAAATCAAAATTATGATGGACAAGTTGAAATCTCCTCCATCCGCTCTTGGAGGCCAGCAACCAATCCGTGGTCCAAACGTTCAGAACAAACCGGATGTCAACAGCAATCTTCCTAAGATAAATTTGACCAGCAGTGATCAGGAACAAGACAGGAATCGACTGAATGGGTTTTTCAAAGAAGAGAATGCAGGAAAGAAGTCAGCGATTATACGGCTGGCAAACAGCACTAAAGGACTGTTAACAACGAACTCTTCTTCAGGTAAAAAAAAAATTCTTTCATGATATGAACCTTAAATTTAATTAAACTAAAATTTAAAACAAATCAATGATTTCAACTGCTAGCGCGTATTTTTATGATCTTGGAAGTAATTGTTGAAGGGTATTGAATGAAGATCTCTTTTAGGCAAACAACGGTGCCTAAACCGATGCCACATCTTTTTTTGTTTTAATTATAAGAATATACAAGAGGATTGAATTTTATTTGATCTTCATTCATCAGTTGTTCAAGTAACAGTGAAAACAGTGTTAGTTGCAGAAATGCTGGCATCCAGACAGTGCGCATTTTTGCCGATTTGAGGCTAAGGCGGTTAAAGCTGGTTGTGGTACTTGCGTTGTGCACAATTAAGGACGTTTGATCTTATATTTTGACTTTTATCTGTCTTTCAGCAAATACCTCCCAGCATACACAACAAAACCCTCCCAAGACCACACCGCTTCCACAGACAGCCCATACAACAAATACAACCACAACACCTCACACTTCCCCCATGGAGAAAACGAGTAATCACTCAAGCACGCCGCCTCATGCTGCCCAAAACAAGTCAACAACAGCTGGGCCTACACAAAAGAGTACCACAGGAACCCCAACAGCACCTAATTTTGGAGATGAGTCACAGACTGACGATTCGTCAGGTGAGTTTGAATAAATTGGAAGAGCGGGTTCGCGAGAAAGGAAAACAAGTTCTTTTCTTCGTATGCATACAAAACATAGTGCAAGACAAAGTGAACTTGCTATAAACACTCTTTGAAAACGTAGTTTGTGGTGCTTGAATACGCCTTGAATACTCCTTAAATTTTATGTACACAAGCCAGCACGGACTATGTAACCATATTCTGTTCATTCTGACACTGTCGGGAAAACACGATTTTCCTTTGTACCGAGTATTTCGGAATAGTCCCGAAACAGCGCGCTTCTAGTTCTGTTGTTCGAATTCTAGGACATAAACGTGGATGCTCTCTATAAGAACGAAGAAGCTAAATACCTCTTAGTAACCGAGTGCGAGGTCCGTACTGTAAGTTACGGACCGAGTTTTTTCCCGTTGATTTAATTAATGGGAAAAAAGAGGTTCCGTAACTTACGGTAAGGACCGAGATAACGAGGTTAGTAAGATATTTATTATATCTCTGAGGTTAATCCTGCGCCCGGGAAAGAAAACTAGTTGAAGCCAAGCGGCCGTACTGTAGAATACGGCCCGCAAAATTGACCAATCACAGCGCGCGTACTAAGTGAGAGATATAATAAAGGCGTATAATAACATCCTTTCCTTTTGTTCATTGATAATTGGGCATCAGAGACTGGAAAGAAGCATCGCAAGCACCGAGACCCAGTGTGCACTGCGGGAAAGACCACAGATGACCTCACCCTGTTACGAGGGAAAAGAGCGGGAAACTTTACAAACGTTGGCGACGTTGGTGACTTCGGCAGGTGCATCAAACGATGCTGTCAAAAGCAAGACTGCGACCTGGCATTCAAATCGGCTGAGACCTGTTTCCTGGTCAGCTGTTTCAGTCAAGAGTCATGCGAGACCTCGCCAGCAATAGACGACATATTCAAGCCCCGGATGTCATTTGTTAAGAGGCGTTCACGAGACAGCGACACAGGTTATCACTGTTTTGTATTTTCATTTAACCCTTTAAGCCGCAACAGTTGCCAGGAATAGTGTGGTTATCAATTGATTGTCGTAAAATCAGAACCAAAGCAATTACTCTGACCAATCACAACAGAAATAAGCAGCGCGCAATAAACCAATCACAATTTGAATTAAAACGTGCATGTAGTTTTGATTCTCATTGGTTCAGAAAGTGGCGCGAGGTTTGCCAACCAATCACTAAAAACCAAAGTAAATGATTGTTACTGTCGACACCCAATTGAAAACCACTCTAATAAAGGAAACGATGGTCAAAGTTTAAACGTGTGTTGATGTTTGAAAAATCCTCCCGACAGTTTGTGGATAAGAACTATATAGAACACTGAGGAGAAAAAGAACATTTAGTTGTCACATTTCGAACATAAGCCTCTCCTCTCCCCTCCCCCCCCCCCCCCCCTTCCCTGCTCTCAAATACTGTTAATTTGCTCTAACATAACGCTTGATGTTCACACCGTAATTAAACGATTTGACACAAGGATGAGTTTCAATTTAGAGTTTGCACAAAACTCGCACGGACAGGCAGTTAGGGTTATGGTGTGAATAGTTGGCGTATCCATAGAAATCTTTGTTATAAGTTTAGGTAGAGCCAGTAGAAGGCGACCGTAGTAGCCTGGGTGTTCTTTGTCATCTGTGGCAGAGTAAATGAGATCAAACGTGTGGATGACTTCGTTAATTGTTTGGTTGCAATCCTCCACTTTTCAGACATATCAGGTCAAGATGGAGATGATGAATGGAATGACAAGATCTCCCCTTCAGGTAACTGAATACTTGAACTGAATGGTAAATTCCACGAATTTTGGTTTGGATACATGTGGAAAAACTGATTTGGTCGGCAACTACGGCAAAAACACTCCCTGCAAACGCAACTTCTTCTTCAACCGGAACATATGCTTTCATATCTTTCTTATTACTGTTCAATTTCTGTGTGGACTTGACTCGTACCACTTGCGGGGTAGTGGTAGTGGTAGTGGTAGTGGTAGTGGTAGTGGTAGTAGTGGTAGTGGTAGTGGTACGGTGGTAGTGGTAGTGCTAGTGGAAGTGGAGTGTGCCAGAGTGGCGACGAGAATTTTGCCGCTTTCGTTTTAATACTCACGAAATAAAGTTAAGGAGGTTCTTCAGTCGGAAAAAAAAATTTATATAGGATATTTCTTCTTATTTTCGTGATCTTATTTTCAGTTATCATCATCATTTTTCATTATTATTTTAATGCCAAGGGCATCCATTTATAACAGCTTTTGCTGAAGGGTTTACTCTGGAAAATATTATTATTGCTTTGATGAACCACACGATGTTTTTGGATATTTCAGGTAAGACATCATCCATCGTCAGTTGTACAGTGAGGAATAAAATGAAAATAAGCAATAAATAGTGTAACAAAATGAGATATTAACAAGAATAATTAAGGATGAAGGCGCGAACCAAAAAAAAGGTATTTATTCCTCACTGTACAACTGACGACGGATGATGTCTCATCCGAAACATGTCTTGTCTTCATTAGAAAATGAACTTCAAAAACATCGTGTGGTTCATCAAAGCGATATCTTACTTCGTGTTGCCGTGAAGCCTTGGTATTATTATTATTATTATTATTATTATTATTATTATTATTATTATTATTATTATTATGCAGCAGTTACAACTTCTGTATGCTATATACCGTTAAAATAGTAAAAATATTATTATTATTATTATTATTATTATAACTGAATCAAAATATTTTTCGTTTTCTACTGTTATAGGAATTCATGAAGTATGTGAAGCCGAAAAGGCTCTCGGGATACTGTGGAAGAAAACAGTAGCTGGGGATTATTCGTCACATCCGTGTCCACGTGACGCTAAAGGTAATATACCACTGCAGCCTCGTCTGTTTTCAACACAGCCCCGCCTTTTCTGTTCTCCCTCTCCGCTATTTAGAAAATCGACCAAGCTGTTGGTGACGCTTCAACCCATTACATGTTCAGCTCGCTTAGCAACTATCGTTTATAAGTATATTGTTTGATTCATTGTTTCTCCGTCTTATGCTTTTTCTTCTTGAATAAAAAGGTGTTAAACTGGTGGAAAACAATGTTTTTAGGAAAGCATGACAGAGCAAAGGTTTATCCCTTTTCATGCGTCTATTAACCTTCTTTATTCATCGGTTTGTAACTTCTTGCTTTACCAGGTTTTGTCAAACGGCGTTGTGAGGCCGATTCAAGGTGGCTTCCACCAAACTTCAGTGATTGTGTTTCCAAAGATTATCAGGCTCTCTACGATAAGGTAAAAGACTCGTTGTAAAAATTTGAGGGGAACGTCCGCTCTTCCAACAAATTGACGGTGAAGTGTTATGAGGTCTAAATTGCATATATTATTCAACAACCTGGAAATAACATTTAAGTGTGCAAATTGGACACCATTAGCACCCGTTTTAGGGTTTAAATTCTGATTCTTTTGACGTCATGCGGTTGCAGATATCGTCAGGAATAAAACGACTTCAAGAGTTGTGGTTTCCTTTAAAAGTGACGAGAAAAATTAAAGTGAGAACACTAGCTGTATATTTTACTGAAAAACAGATTAACTCCCTGGGGGAAGGCGAACTGTAGCTTGCGGCATTGAGTTTTAGCTTTTATCTCCATTTACGTGTGCTCCTTTGCTAGAATTTCGATTTTGAAAAGTATAACATTCATTACAAATAAATAATAGTTGGTTACATGCTATCTAGTGAAGCAGAGCCAATGTAACCTTCAAGCTCAGTAAACCGAACAAAAGCCAGGAATTGAACTATTATTAACGTACACAAAAAGGGAACTAGGATACAATGAAGCAAGCCCGGTGAAATCATTGAATTCGAATCAGTGAAAAAGGTCGAAATACTGAGTTGCGATTTTTGAGATTGTAGTCTTACTTTTTTCTATCTTATGACTATCTATGTAGCCTGCTTTCTTTTGTTGCCGCTGACAGCTACCTGTTATCTATCCGTATCCAGGCTTGACTGTGCGATGCATGTGTTGGTATTATTAATCGCAGGTAATTGACACGAATACTTCGTATCCTGTGAAATCGCTTCATGTCGCGTATTCATTTTCTTTTTAGTCCAAAATGCTGGCCAGCGGAGCTGATCCCAGTCCCCTCATCCGAGAACTCTCACAGCTGACTACTCAGAACATCGACAACTCACTGATCTTTGGAGGAGACCTGGACCGAGCCACGGATATCATGACGGCCATTGTGCAGCACAATGGTCAAACAGATTCTTCGGACATGACAAGACACGATGTAGAGGTACACAAAAACGTCACTTGAAGTTATACAAAGCTTTAGGTCGTAGTTTAGGGTATGAAAGTATTACAGTGTCTGTTACATTGGTGTTAACCCATTGAGTCCCGAGCATTTTGCCGAAAACACCTTTTGAAGCCCGTCGAGCCGTTTTCTGGCCAGATTCTAGCCAAAGAGAACCAAAACTGCCGAAAACTCTGTTTGCTGGTGGAGTTCATCGCGCCCTTTTGTTCCTGATGCTTGATATTAGCTTTCCAAGTTCGGGCATGCGCAGAAATGGGTTGAAAGGTTTCACCACCCCCTCTCCTTCTACCTTTCGCTTTCTCTCCTCCCCTTTTCTTTCGCTTTTCTTGCCTCGCTTTCTTTTTCTCTTGCTGGGCATTTCCTGGGCTTTCTTTCGGTGGGAAAAGATTTGTGAAAAACTTTTAGGATCATAGGATTAGTGGAAGGAAGTGCAGGTGGGTAGTGGTACAAGATTTCATTCAAATATTCGGGTTAACGTCACTTGGTCTTTTCGCGTTTTGTCCGGCCTGCTTGACGGAATCGTGCTCATTTGGGTATGGTTTGAAAGATCTCTTCCTCCCACACATGCTACATGTAAAAGTTGTCCATGAGCATTAAAACTGATGACGTCACAAGCGGTACAGGGACGTGGTTCTGCGCAGCCGGTTTTGGCCGGCACGGGTGCCAATGGGTTAAAGTCATTTATCTTTATCATCGTTAAAAGACTTTTTCGCTTGAGGACGGTTAGAGGGTGGTCATAAACACCTAATTTCCTTTATCGCAGCTTTATTCGCTTGAATTGACTTGATTTGATTTTTTGTGAGATTAAATCACTACCTGTTGTGTGTATTTTGAACAGAATTTTGTGAGGGCGAGCAGCAATCTCCTGGACATGACCAATCAACAAGAATGGGTTGACATTCAAAAGGTGAGTAAAATGCTTCACTATCATCATCATAATCATCATCATCATCAATATTAGATAGGGTCTTTTATGATCTGATTGCTCTACTCTTCTGCGTCGTAATATTTTCAGGTTTGGGTCTCATTGAAAGGAAGTTTATTTGGCTGAAAAGCACATTCCCCAGTCGTTGACTCTTGCTTCTTCTTTCCCAAACGACAGCAGCGGTAATAGTAGAGAAATCGTAATTAAAGTGGTCCGGGATCTTCTTTAAAATATTGTTTAGACAAAAACCATGCCCTCGAAGGTAAATGAGAAAGCCAAGAGCTTTAGTTCAGGCCAGTTTGGGAATCGCTCCAAAAGTTCGTTTTTCATTGTTCTTTTCTGTTGTAGAATAAACCCGGAACCGCAGGAGTGCTTCGATCCATGGAAATGTTTGCGCTTCAAGCTATAAGGAGGCTATCTCTAGAAGATATGGCGGAGCCTACTATCACGGATAACATCAGTGAGTAAGATTTGACTAAACTCTCAGAGGGTGTCTTTTAAAAAAACTAAGTATATGCAGCTAAGTACTATCCTTATAATCAAAAGTACTACTACCTCACACTTATATCCTGGTTTTACCTTAGTTATCTTAAAGTGCCCCAACCCCAAAATATTTTTTTCGCTTAAATAAATCTTTGCACCTGTTCGAAACGTATTGCGCCTTTTAGTGTCTTTTTAATCTTGACTCCTGGTTTGACATCACAAACTGATTTGCATGCATAACGCGATGGAAATCAGTTTGTGACGTCAAACCAACACTAGACCCATGTCCCTTACTAGCTCGGTCGTGGGACAGATGATGGCTAGATTTCGTAACTTTTACAGCCTATAAAAAGTCCAAAGCGCAATGCGTTTCGAACAGGTGCAAAGATTTATTTAAGGGGGGACTTAACGTAAACACCGTTTTTGCGTCGCTTGACATGGATTTGACGTTAATATCTCGTTCGCGTTTCAAGCAATCCAAAATCTCTAAGCTCATCCCACGAAGCTATATTGTGGGATATTTTGTGAATTTTTTGGTGATTTTTGGGCATATGCGAGAAGAGATAATTTTTCTAGAAGGATTTGTTAAATTTAGGGGAATAGGGAATATTGAAGATTTAACGAAGGTTTAAAATTGGAATTTAAAGTGGAAAATTAGTAGATGGACACCAAAACAGTTCCCCAACAACATTCAGTGCCCTTGTGGGGTGTCAACTGTCTGGTGGTGTTTCAAAACATTTTTGTACATTTTAATCCCTTCTTTAAACTCCTTAAAATTTCACTCCAATTCACCTTAAGTCCCACCTTAAGCGAAAAAATATTTTGGGGTTAGGGGCACTTTAACATGACTGACCAACACGAAAGTTCTGGCTACTTTGTTCACTGTGCACGTAATAACAATTATCTCACCTATTCTTTTTCTATGCATGTATATATATTTTTTTCTCCTTTTTATTATCCGGTATTCTCTTTCCTTATATTATCCTCTAAACAATACACAAATAAACTTGAACGGAACTTAAACTTCAGTTACAGTTAGAAGCAAAGATGCACGATTTAACATCACGCAACAATTTTGGATCAACATCTATTTAACATATGTTAAATACACTAACTTCCATCAATTGTATTTGTTGACAGTTAAAAGTAGAAATTATTAGAAATTTGGTAGCTAGCCAACAGCTTGACCGTGTATGGCTTCTGGGCACACAAAATCCACCTTCGAAAGTTAGGTGACCTGAGATTTATGTTTTGGTTTGTTTGTTTGTTGTTGTTTTTCTTGAGTATGGAAGGGGCACTACTCTCTCTCTCTCGTTGCCTCAAGCAGTACAGAATCCAGTATGAAAATGAAACGTAGAGGTATTTTCGTATTTAGTCCTTAATAATTTTAGGCTCTCAAATTATGATCCTGCCTCATCACGTCTCCACAACCGCCGCCTTTAATCCGCTAAAGTGGATTTCTTGATTTTTCCATAATCTTGGGATACCCGTCATACCGCTCAAATTGAGTCTAAAATAATCAAACCCTTGGATATGGCTGTGTCATTTCACACTTTTTATACCTATGATCATTAATCAAAAGGTAAATTTAAATTATTGTTTCAACCAAATATAGTTATCAAAATGGATCGCAAATCGCCAGGCGATGGTGGACTGACTTTCCCAGACTTCTCCAATCCAAGGATCAACCGGTGGGATGCCAGACATGACATTATCGCTCTTCCATCGTCCGTCTTTAATCAAGGTAAAAATATAAAAGAAAAGCATGTAGGTTGCAAGTTAAGATGCTAATACCCTCTATGATAATGATAATAATAACAAAAATAATAATAATAATAATAATAATAATAATAATAATAATAATGATGATGATGATGATGATGATGCATATGTGGATTATGCTGGTGACGTTGACGGTGACGGTGGTGGTTAGGCCTGTCGCGATTGCGCTGGAAAAATCGCCAAAAAGTGCTCAAAACATGGCAAAATAATGCCCAAATAGTGCAGATTGCATGACAGGAAAACTGAACATTTTAAAGCGATCACGAGTAGTTGTCATGCATCTGCTATCGCAGACCACGTCACGTCAACTGGTCACAACTTAAAATGGGACCACTTTGAGATATTGGCAAAATGTCGGTCAGATACTCATTGCAAGATAAAGGAGACTCTACTAATTAGAGAATTGAAACCTACCCTGAATGAAAATGTAAGTAGCGAAAAGCTGTATCTTTATTAGTTTGCATTTTTAATATGCAAATTATTTTTAGCTTCTGTCAAGGTTATTGTTAATTAGTTACTTATCTTAAATTTAAAATTTAGTTGTTACTTTAATTCCTAACGGTCACTTCTGAAGATGTATGTCGAAACATACGAAACGTCAAGTTAAACGATATAGTTTTACGTTTGTTTTCCAACAATGCGTTTTATTGTCATGTTTATCACCGCAGTTTGTGTGTTATTTCTTGTTAACAGACAGCCAGTTAGGCGACAAGGTGGAATTATTCAAATTCATGATAATAGAATTACTCGGCTTTACTGAAAACGTTTGAAAGACAAAATATTGCATTTATCATATGGACAATTGTGAAAAATTGTGGAAAATTGGTGGTGGTGTTGGTGGTGGGGGTGGTGATGGTGATGGTGGTGGTGGTGGGGGGTGGTTATGGTGATGGTGATGGTGTTGGTGGTGGTGGTGGTGGTTGTGATGGTGATGGTGATGGTGATGGTGACGATGAAGGTGATGGTGATGGTGATGGTGATAATGATAATGATTGAGGGATAGGCTTTTCAAGCATCTCTGCTTGCTGGATAAATACGTAGGCTGTATTTCAAAGGAAGACAAAATCGTATGCAGAAAGGGGATGCTTGATAGAAAGTAGAAGAGAGGTGGTTAAATTCCATGGTAGGAGCCACTTAACCTTCCTAATAAGCGGATGGTCACAACTTTCGCATTGCATGATCGGGTTATTAGTCGACAGGTCTTTGTGAGTGACATCCGAGAAAACTTAAATTTGACGCCTGATAATCAATTTGTTGAGATTTCTTTCTTATGCTTTTGTTTTCTTTTATTATGAATTTTTTGAAGAAACCAGCGTAGCTACCATCAGCTTCAAAACTCTGCCTTATCTACTCCCGGACTCGAATGTCAGGTAAGTTGAAACTGAATCAAGTCAACCTTTGAATCAAATTAACTGGACAATTAACTGGACATTGTTTTCCTGAACTGACGCCTTAACTGAACGCCTCTCGATCATTTTTCTTGCAGTACTGGTCTTGGTCCAAATTCGAAAATCGTATCAGCGGTGATGTATCCCCAGCCTCAGGGAAAGATTACACCACCTGTGACCATAGTACTCAGTCATATTAAGGTAAGGCTGATAAAACTTTGCGAATAAATATTTGTACAATTTGAAGAGGGATTCTTTAAGCAAACAAATCCTTAAAGCTTTCGTTTTCTTTTTCCTCTGACAGCGAAGAAGAGGAAATCCTAACTGCGTATTTTGGGACTATACGTTGAAGTAAGTACAAACGATCATCTTGTGCTGTTTGTTCAGATATTTGCATGGCTACCCCCGTAAACTGCTTCATTTTTCGGTTTTCTCCCAACTTATCCAATCTTTTCCAGAAGTAAAGTTGCGGGGAAAATGAGATCAAGGTTCGTATGTAAGAATCCGACCATCTGTCTATTCATCCATCCATGAATTTGTCTATATATTCATAGTTCCATCCATCCATTCACACACTCGCGTTCGTTCGTTCGTTCGTTCGTTCGTTCGGTCGGTCGGTCGGTCGGTCGGTCGGTCGGTCAGTCGGTCGGTCGGCCGGTCGGCTTGTCGGCCGGTCGGCCGGTCAGTTAGGCCATAATACATTACTGCAAACGCTTATTGGCGTCCCGAGTCTTTTTTAAAGTTATTTTTCAAGTAAAGATTTACCTCCTTTTAACCAAAGTAGAATTTATTTCACAACCCTTTGTAAACATGAAGCTCGTGGTAAGAGAAGGAGATATATTCGAGCCCAGCTTATCGTATTCAGGAAGGGAGAGAGTTGACATCAAATTGAGAATTCGTCACCTCTCTGTAAGAAAGCCTGTAAGTAGCATTAATGTCTCATGCCACAAATGAAATAACAGATCTGCTAGACGCTTAACACAGCACTGAAAATTGAGCTAAGTTTGTGTTTGTGTTTGTCTTCAGTCCCCACAGAGGTGGCGCTTGGTCATCACGTGGTTGTTGGTTAGCGTTTAATAACCAATCACATTCGATCTGTCAATGCAGCCATCTTTCACACTTTGCAGTGCTCATGGATCTCTCATCTGACGAGGTAGGAAATATGTCAGTGTACTAGGGACGATAACGGTTGAAGCATGCGCATTAGTAAAGATAAGATTCACTCGTTTTCTTAATCCAATATAACGATTGTCTTTTTTCACACGATTAACTAAAGCTATCAGTTGGCAGACTTGGATAACGAAAACAAATACCCCACCAAGAGAATTTGTTCGTCGAGGGTTTCATCTTTTATTTTCCCTGCAACGACTTGGACTTTTTTAGTTAACGGTTTTAATAGTAAAGAAAGAACCACATTGTTAACATACCCGATACCAAAGGTAAATTTGGTATGGATCTTGGTACCCTACTTCTGGAAGAAAACCATAAAGTATTATCCCTTTATCTAGCTATATTTTCGTTTCCTTTTAGAGTTTACAGAAAGAGCAAAAAAAAGAACGAACCATGGCTCTGATGTGGATTGGTATTCCTGTGCTAATTGTAGGAGTAATTGGTGGCCTGTACATGTCCTTCAGCTGGTGAGAATTCAGACTTTTCTAGAACCCAAAGCTCAAGAAGAGTTAACTCTTGGACGATAGTTTAAGTTTAACGGAGAAGTTATTTCAATCAATTTATCGATTACATGTAAATTAGGAATCGGTCAGTATGCTAGTTCTAAGGCTACAAATTGTGAGTGTGAGTGGGCTCTTCTGTGTTTTTTTTTTTTTTTTTTTTGTCCTTTAAATCCCTTGAACTCAGTTGATTCGCCTTTCGTACCTTTCGTTTTTATTTTTATTGATATATGTCTATTATGTAAATCACAGGAACAGAAAATCAGGAATTCCCAGCACCGTGACGAGACCTTCAGCAGCATGTGAGTTATTCAGTTTTAGTCAATTTTTTTTTGCACTAAACTGAACTGAACTAATTAAGAATACCTTTTAGGAAAGAGTTCTTGTTTAGATTTAAGTGGTTTTCACATATAACATTCAATGAAGAAACTGATCTTGTTTATCCCTACACATCAAATAGCCTCCTTCCAGAGTACACCTTCAATCATAGCAAATTTGAACTTCCAGTTGTTTAAGAGATAATGTTTTGCTCACAGCTGCAGTCAACTCTTCCTTACCGAATCCTTTCTAAGACAGGCACTTCTCAATCACGGACATCTTAAATTTGTTTGTGCCGGCCTTCATACGACAGCCATTTTGTTGTTACTGACCTCCGGACGCCTATCACTCTTACAACAAATTGACGCTAAATTGTCGGTAATAATTGCTAGATTTCAAATTTTGTTTTAAAACGTGGATATAACATTTAAGTGTACAAAAAAAAAATGGATAACATCATCGCCCATTTTCGATTTGATGACACGTGATGGTTGCCCTATTGTTTAACACAAAGGATTTTCTGCTTCATTTGCTTCCTGACAATAGCTGCAACCATCACGCGTCATCAAATCCAAAATGGAGGCGCCCATGAAACTTAAGAGCGCCTGTCCGTAAAAATCAAACATATCGCGGCAAGGGAGGAAAATTCGATTTCTTTCATATTTTAATGTTCGATAGGCTAGGATCTAACTAAAATCACCGTAAAGTTTTTTCGGTGAAAGATCTTTTCATTTCAAAGAAAAATGCAAATAATGAAAATCCGTTAAAAATCGTCATTTGAGGCGCTTAATAATTACACAGGTTTGAGAGCCTCGCGTACAAAAACAAACCATTCTCCTGTCTTTAAAACACTCAAATATCATTTAACAATCTCTAAATATTTTTAAAAATGATTTTGGGGAATACTGCGTAGTTATTTGCTTACGTAATAATGTAATTTTTAAGGTATACAATTCACTGCAGTAAAAGTACTTCATGAATAAAATTGATTTTCACCATGTGCGAAACCTTCAAATCGATTAAGCTTCTGGTGGTTGTATATTGGAAGGATGGTCTATAGATTCCTGTAAAAATTTCTTTGGGCAAATGAATAAGAGCGGCGCGAGAGCGTTTCAAAGTCCGTAAAAAAATGTAAATATTTGACCTTCGGCGGTGAACTCTGAAGTTGCGCTGAGACGTAAATTTTACTCCGTGTACACGTCTTAAGACTCGTAATCCATATTAGGTTAAAATAAACACTGAGAAAAACATTTGGAAATGTTCTAACCTGATAATATGTTACAAAAGACAGGTCCAAAGGCCATTTATTCTCTTGTCGTTCGCCGCATAAGTTTGAGCTCTGTTTGTAACGTCCGATGTTCACCGCGCAAACTGTCAACATGTTCAATGGTCGAATACCAATCTTTGATCAACTTTCGGCCCATTTCATTACAACCGCATCCTCTTCAACGGCTTTGTCATTTGTTTAGTATTTCTTCGTTTATAGTGCACGAAAATATTTGAAATATTACATTTGATCGCTGCTGGCAAAAATGTCGGCGCTCAATTACAGTCCATACTGCATTGCAGGCAGCCGTTTGATTGTCACGCAATGCAATGTCATGGGCATTTTTAGGGGGATGGAGGAGGGCGAAAATGTGGAAATGCTTCATTACTAAACAAGAACATACTCAAGGCAACAACAACAAGAATAACTACGTACGTTCTTTATCCCTTGCTAAAATCTAGATAATCGGTTATTTTATCAGTTCGCCTATTCGGTTGCACGCGTGGGCTGGGTTGTTAGGAGCGTTGGCGGGGGCATTAGATTTTACAAAACTTACTGATAAAGATCACTTCAACCTTTACCTACTTCTATATATCTATTACAATAAATCCTAGTATGAAACCACAAACGAAAAATATTGCCTTTCTTTTGCTTCCTGAGCGAGTGCTTTCCTAAGAGAACATTGAATCACTCCATTTTTTTTCGTCCTACTGAAAGCCTGGGTGACCTGTGCCCTTTCACGGGTGGCTATCCATCTGCGTGCTACAAAGTACTTTTTTGAAGGGTATTGGTTTTATTAGAAACTATCAAATCTATGATTTCTTAATTATAACGAATTGAAATTTTTACTAAATTTAAAAATAAAATCTCTGGGAAATTCAGTCGAATTTATGGTTACTACGAAAGGTAACTATTCGGCATGTCAAAAATTAATTTTGTGGCTTCCTAAGTAAACTTGGGGGCGTTTGTTTGGATTTTTTAAAGTCAAGTTTGTTACAATGAAAATGGAAGGTTGTTGTTCTTTTAAAGCCCTTGTTGGTGGAATTTGTGGTTATGACGCTAAAGACCGAAAGCGTGGCACTGATATTGTTCCGCTGTTGTCGTGTAGTAAGTACATCAACAGTCACAAGTCCCTGTATAAATTTACCGGGCCTGAAGATGAGGTTCAACTGATTTTATGTCGAGCGGCTATGTTTACAAGGAGCAAAAGTTTGAGCTCCATGACGATATGTCCAAACCACCGATCAAAACTAAGAATAGGTTGGAGCACAGGGTCCAGCACTAGGTGCAGGGTTCCGGAAGAAATGGTAAAGGAAAACGAGTGTGGCCAAAAGGTGAAAGAGGGCTGGAGAAAAAGGAGTCTGAGGTTATCTTACACAAGACTGGTTCGTTCGCACAAGTTGGGTCAGGTAAGTTTTATTTTTCATTATATGGGTTTATTAACAATTATCCTGGGAAATCGCGCGGAATATCGCCTAATAGCCCGACGAGGCCGTAGATCGAGTTGGCTAAAATCATTAATGACAAAGCACAATTTTCTGTGGTGATTGCAAAAAAGCTGGAAAATCCGTATATTTAACAGTTATCCTGTGAAATCGCGCGGAAATATCGCCTGATACTCAGCCGACGAGAAGTACTTAGCCGCTAAGTAGTATACGACTTTAACGTCAGACTGGGTTTTTCAGACCCACAAGGGGACAAAGGGTCGTGTGACCGCAAAGCAGCGACGATTAAGAATCACACTAGAATATATCTAAACTCTGGTCAAGACGTGGAGACTGCCGATCAAATGAAGAATGCTATAGAGTCCTCTGGTGGTGTTCCTGCAGTAAGGGCTACGTTATACGATACACAAGATATTCCCAAGTCCGCACCTTTAAAGTGGGACGGAGTTGGCTTCATCAATAATATTGAATATAGAAATGAGGGAATGAGAGTCTGGAGATGGTATGCAGTTGGCCTTAGTAAATTCCTGCCGTGGAGTCAATTTAATTTTCCGGAAAGCTACTCCGTACCATTGCTAAACACATTGAAGGAGGCCAACATTTCAAAAACTCAATTCGCTGCAATCACATCGAGGATAAAATCACCTCAAACGTAGCACGAAGACGTTCAATTGGCATTGAGAACAGAACTTTCATATGAACAGAGTGACGAGGACAAAGAATGTCACGATAAATATAGGTTATTGGATAAGTGTGAGGTCAAGATGGCGGGATATTGTTAAGTTCTTTCGTTGCGAGTTTGTGGACCGCGACGAAGTCGAGGTCCACAATCACGCAAAAAAAGAACGAGGCCAATATCCCGCCATCTTAACCGAACAAGCTTGGTCAAAAAAGGACTTATTATATGACTCTAAGGACGCTATTAAAAGACAGTAAAACGCGGGACGAACGGGCTATCCCGAGCCTTCAAGATGGCTCCATCTTGAACTTGCGGGTAGCCAATCACAACAAGAGAATTGATTAATCTTGACCGCTGAAACAGCCAGTCATACAATAAACTTTTTTCATGTCCTGAAGAGGGATACATAAGATCCTTTAAAAGATTTTTGTCCCTTCAACATCATCTTGACATCGGAAGGCACAGCTATGCTCTAGAGAATGGAACGCTTTTCGATAAGGCAATGATGTCATTTGCAACAAAACTAGAACAGGGTATTGCCATTGTTGAGAATCCCGTAGAAGTTATTCAGACACCGCAGGCACTGGATTCCTGCTCATCGTTGCCAATGGGCTGGGCGTTGAAATCCGCCAGTACTCAAAGAACCCGGCTGACCGAAAGCCAGAAACAATACCTCGGGGAAGTATTCCAAATCGGCGAAAGGACTGGACACAAAGCCTATCCTTGTAATGTGTCTAGGTCAATGAGAAAGGCCAGAGACGCAGATGGCTCCGGAGAATTTGATACTTCAAGCTATCTAACACCTCAGCAAGTTGCAAGTTTCTTTTCACGCCTTGCCGCAAAAGAGTTACTGCAGCTGAAATTGATCTTTTGACAAATTTCAGAAATTTAGTACAAAGCTGCAGGTGGTAACATTCACAGCTTATTGACTTCATCGAAAGGTCAGGAAAAAAAACAACGAAATTCTGTTAACTAAACCTTTTTTTAACTTTTCAGTCTTGTGTTTCAGTATATACTCATTCGAGCCTTTTCAGGCACTGTTTACACGGACGCGGTTTCATTTGTAACCGCATCGGTTTCGATGCGGTTACCCTTTCGTTTGCATGGCGCCGGTCGAGTTCTTTATCAGAACCGGGTCGTTTTGAAAACGCTTTCAAAAGTGGAGCGTTTTCAAAACGATACGGTTTCATTGATCGTGTAAACCGCGAAACCGCGTCGATTTAAAAACGGTTACTTATTTTGGTGCGAAATTGGCTGGTTCGCGAAGGGTAAATATGGTGAACCTCGCACGGAGTGCAGCGCTTTTTTGCACAATCACATTAAGTTCGCCTTTTCAGCTTTCAATTTTACTCTCTATAAACCGAGAGGAATATCGTAATAACAGGCAGAGATGTCTTGAAATGTTGACTTTTCCGTCGATACGCTCCAGAGTAACGAAGAGAAAAGCAAAACGACGATTCTGGATTCGGCCTGGGAGAACTCGTGTTTGATGAGACCACAGGGAGCCCAGACAATCTGTTTGTGTGACCTTTTGTTATTTTATAGTAAATGTATGGGATTTACCGTATGTTTCATGCTCTAGCGACGAATCGCTAAATATATGTATTGAACAACGCTAAATAAAAGTTAAATTGTCTTACCTGTGGTGTACTGTCGTCCTGTTGCCTAAACAATGATATTTTAAGCGATTTTGTCGGGTTTTGTCTTCGCCGCCGACTGTGCCTCATAAGAAACGAAAAGGGTGGAAAGACCTTTGAACGGCTCCAGCACCGAGCCAGCGCCGAGGCGATTTTTCCCCAGAAAATCGCATCGCTCAGCTTCCAAACCAGACAACATAAAGGCCGAAACATTCACGCTTCTTCTCGTGCCTCTCGATCGAAAATCCGCCCAAGCGGTCCCGAACTAGCCCTCGAATAAATTCAAAATCAAGTGATCGAAATGCGTAGCAGGATCTTCATGTGCCAGCTAGAAACCGTCGTGCTAACTGCCTCTTTTCTGATTGGACGCCGTTCAATAATAACTTATTAATCTTCCCCACCACCGTACGTATTTTGAATCGGTTATTGTTAAACGGTGTCCAATCAGAAACAGGCAATCAGCAGGACGGTTTCTAGCTGGCGCATGAAGATCTTGCTACGCATTTCGATCACTTGATTTTGAATTTATTCGAGGGCTTCATTTCTTATGAGGCACAGTCGGCGGTGAAGACAAAACCCGACAAAATCGCTTAAAATATCATTGTTTAGGCAACTGGACGACAGTACACCACAGGTAAGACAATTTAACTTTTATTTAGCGTTGTTCAATACATATATTTAGCGATTCGTCGCTAGAGCATGAAACATACGGTAAATCCCATACATTTACTATAAAATAACACAAGGTCACACAAACAGATTGTCTGGGCTCCCTGTGATGAGACAACTTTTTGGACGGTGTTATGCTTCCAGAAGAATGCCTGAGTGCAAGATCGTCATGACGTAAACGGTTGGATAGGTTCCGTGTAAACCCTTCGAAACCGTGTCGTTTTTGATGCGGTTTCGAGGTCACGAAACCGTGTCGATTGGAAACCGCATCCGTGTAAACGATGCCTCAGTCCCTCGCCCACCCAGAAGAAATGGCCATGACACGCAACATTGCGTGACGAAATGATGTATGCCGGCAATGCAATATGAACTGTAAGCGCCGACATTTTTGCCATTATAGCAGTGATCAGATGTAATATTTTCGTGCACTATAAACCAAGAAATACTAAACAAATGACTAAGCCGTCGAAGTAGATGTAGCTGTGATGAAATGCACCGAAAGTTGATCAAAGATTGGTATTCGACCATTTAATACGTTGACAGTTTGCGCGGTGTACATCGGACGTTACAAACAGAGCTCAAACTTATGCGACGAACGACCTGAGAATTTTGCTTAAATGGCCTTTGGACCTGTCATATTATAAGGTAAGAGCACTTCCAAATGTTTTTCTATGGATTACGAGTCTTAAGACATGTACACGGAGTAAAAGTTACGTCTTCCCGCAACTTCAAAGTTCACCGCCGAAGGTCAAATATTTGCATTTTTTACGGACTTTGAAACGCTCTCGCGCCGCTCTTATTCATTTGCCCAAAGAAATTTTCACAGGAATCTATAGACCATCCATCCAACATACAACCACCAGAAGCTTATTCGATTTGAAGGTTTCGCACATGGTGTAATCAATTTTATTCATGAAGTACTTTTACTGCAGTGAATTGTATACCTTCGAAATTAAATTATTTCGTGGGTAAAGAACAACACAGTATTCCCCAAACTCATTCCAACATATATTTAGAGATTTGTTAAATAATATTTGAGTGTTTTAAAGACAGTAGAATGGTTTGTTTTTGCACGCGAGGCTCTCAAACCTGTGGTAATTATTTAGCGCCTCAAATGACGATTTTTAACGGATTTTCATTATTTGCATTTTTCTTTGAAATGAAAAGATATTTCACCGATAAAACGTTACAGTGATTTTAGTTAGATCCTAGCCTATCGAACATTAAAATATGAAAGAAATCAAATTTTCCACCCTTGCCGCGAAATTTGAAATTTGTCTGATTTTTAAAGACAGGTGCTCTTAACAGCTAAAATAGGCGATGATGATATCCATTTTTTGAACACTTAAATGTTATATCCACGTTTTAAAACAAAATTTGAAATCTAGTAATTATTTCCATCAATTCAGCGTGAATTTATTGTAAGAGTGGAGGTTCCCTTTAAAGTGAGCTTTTATAATAGCCTCCATTATTGCGGCTTTTTCCACTGTTTATCTTACTCAAGCCAAATATGCTATCACTTTTCCCCTGTTGTTATTTTCTTAACTCTCAACGTCTTTTTATAGTAAACGAAAAAACTGGTTTACTCGGTCAAAGAGTGGTGACGAGCCAAGTCCGCGAGGAATTCCCGGCGTCACCCACACGTGACCTTTACCGTGCGCTGTCTCCTGGGTATTCACCCACTGGTGACCTGGAATGGCAAGACGAGTTTGATTTTGACGTGGAGTCTGGTGACCAAGGTTTCAAGCAAATGCTTCTACCCAAGTTGCAGCTGCTCCAGAATCAGCTCATCAATGAGTTCTACAATACCGACAAAATGGAGACGAAAAAGAAACTGTTACAAGAGAACAAGGTGATTATTCAAACTAGCCATCTGTTCAGATTAGAATTGAATAAAAGACGAATAAACGTAAAAAATAAAAATAAAATGCGAGCAACGCGGACGAGTACTATCCATCCGGGTATTTTTCGTCGCCTGAAGGTGTCACGTGATCAACTTAAATCAACCAGACTTGGGGGAAATTTGGTGATGAACTGAAAGTTCAGGTGTGAAACGTGTCCTGTGTGTTGCTTTGAGCAGCAAGACTGAAAGCGTTAAAGACAAAAATAATATTCAAGCTCGTTTGTGAAGTTAGAATGATGATCTGACATGCTCATTACTCGGGCTTCCCGCGTCTCGCGGGTCGCCCGGGTCTAAAATTACCGTCTGTTCTTCTTTTTCTTCGAGTATCGTCCACACAGCTCACTTCCGGCGTTTCTGCGCAAGCGCTAACTAATTATGGTCATTTTGGAATAAGTAAACTATTTTTACCTCATTAGCTATGCTGAATGTCGGTGGCCTAGCGGTCATCTGCAGATGTTCCGGGTTCGATTCCCGATTTTTTTTTTTTTTTTTTTTTTTTTTTCATCTTCTTGTTAAATATTTTTTAAGTGTTATAATTATTGTAAGTTAAATGGTTGAGCTGTAAAGCAATTTTCAAGGGATATATGTTTATAGGGTTCTATGGATAAACACTGCAAAGAAACAGACACGAACCGATGAATGATGCTGTTGTCACGTATCGGGAAACGTCGATTCACCTTGTGTCTTTGAAGCTGAACAACTAATATGTTAAAAGAAGTGTCCATACGAATGTTTGTAAGTTCAACTACGAGAAGAAAGCTTTTAACATGACTGAACTTACCTCCTGATGTTTTTTAATTGGACTGCCGTGTTTCCCCGTGTCCGCTCCATTAAGAGGTAGTACATTTTGTTGAATAACTCAAGTACGGGATATCATACACCCCTGAGACTTTGACAGGTAGTTTGTTTACTATTTTTCCACAATATCTCAATTTCTGGACATTAGTTTTTGAATGAGAAGCGATTAGTTTTTACTTGCGTGAGTTGAGACTGACCGCAGAAACGTTCGGCTTTCTTATGTTGCAAACGACCCTGGATTGACGTATTTGTAAACAGTTTCACTCTGTTGATTATTTTTCTCCTCACATTTCACCGAGACACCATTAACCTTTATGCGAAATAAAACTACATCGTTCGATGAGCGCTTTCTTTCTCAAACAAATATCCATCGAAGCGAAAACAAGTGTGCTTAGTTTTTTTGGAATCAATACACTATTTTATCATATTACAATGCGATGAACCTCTGTGGCCAAGAGGTCATTGTTCCTTCCTCTAACTCACCTAACCCGGGTTCGATGTCTATTAGTGGCATATATCGCGGGCTTTTTTTTTTTTTTTCGTTTCTCTTTTTCTTCTTCTTTTTTACAAGTGTTACAATTATTGTTCTCAATGGTTGAGCTGTAAAGCAAGTTTGTAATTTTAGGGGCATATATGTTGATAGCGGTCTCAAGAAATAGACTCCAACACAAGCTAAGCGCAATGCGTCCGAAGTAAGAAAGACAGACTTTTCTCTATTCTTTTGTTTAGCGCTAAATTAGGGATACGATGCTGTTTTTTGCAAGCCCGAGTTTAGGCTAATTGTAGCCTCTTGTTATTTTACGAGCGTGAGACGAAGAATGCTTCTGGGTATTCGACGGAGATAGGACTCACGACCTTCCGTATACCGGTAGAGTGCTTTAAGACAATGACTAGCATCCCATTTCTTCATACAGTATCGCTACATGCTCGGACATAGTATTCATAACAACAATGGCAATTATCAGCATAGATGAAATTTCTTGATGTCTAAACCAATTCTCCTAACTATTAAGGTAAGAAATAAAGGGAAAACAGTGAGAAGATAATGCAAACTGATGTAAGGGTTTAAAGGTTTATTGACCACTCACCGATTTCGCGAAGTATTTGCAAAAACCGTCTGAATGCTCCTATTTGAAAGCTCCATTTGATAATTTGTTCTCTGAAGATTAATTTCTCTCTTTATGTGAACGATGACATTTGTTCGTCTCATTCACAGGTCCAAAGAAAAACAAAGACTACAATTGACTCTCCAGTTCTGATCGAACGGTGTCCTTTCGGAGATATGGAAATGGTAAGAGATATCTTTGTATATTTGTTTCATGATTTGTACAGTTTTTGATTAGGCGGGGTCGTTTTATCGACGCTTTTTTTTTGAAAATCTAATTAAGTCCCTGTAAGTTTTTGTTCGTTTGTTTGTTTTCTCGTTAAACGAGCTTTAAAGATTTTTATGTTTGTTTAAAGAGTTATAGGCCTATCGTACTTATATCTGCTGTTTCTCGTGTAGAGTCAAACAAATCCACAGACAATAATAGAGACTCCAGATGAGTGTGAAAGACGCAAATCTGTAGATCAAGATAACGAAAAAGTGAGTGACTTCATTTGAAAAATTTGTTTGATTTATGGTGTATTCACAGTTAACTAGTGTATTCGTCAATGCTAGAAATCCTATCAGTTGTTACTATCCAAATCACTCTTTAGCTTTCTAATTTCGTTTTGTCTTTTCTAAGTTTTTATTACCATGAAGTCCCCCATAGGGGTCACAAAGTCTATGTCAAGCGTAATCTGTTGTTCCTCTCTCACACAGATCCAAGCGAAGCCACAAATGAAAATCGACAATCCAGATCAAAATGGAGCTGGTCAGTTATTACAAGAAATGGTGAGAATTAATGTTACCATTATAAAAGCCGGCGAAAATTAAAGAAAGAATGAAAATAAAGACCTTTTTCATTTTGGCGGACGATTTTGATTATTGTTTTGTATGTATGTTAATTAGCCTTACTAACCTCACTTTTGATAAAGATCGATTTAGAAAAACATTTCAAAAGGAAAATTAACGATAAAAACGTTACATGACGTTTCGACGACCTCATGTCATCATTGTCGAATGTGGATACATTAACTTAATTGACATTATATGTACAGAAATAGGTGTGGATGTGAATGACAAGAATGCGAATAATGAAATAATATCACGAGAGTGTTCTTTGTAAACTCTCGTGATATTATTTCATTATTCGCATTCTTGTCATTCACATCCACACCTATTTCTGTACATATATATATATATATATATATATATATATATATATATATATGTATATATATATATATATATATATATAATGTCAATTAAGTTAATGTATCCACATTCGACAATGATGACATGAGGTCGTCGAAACGTCATGTAACGTTTTTGTCGTTAATTTTCCCTTTGAAATGTAACCTCACTTTAACGCAAAAATTCTATAGGGCGTATGCACGTTACGTCATCACCGCCATCTTGGTGTACCATGAACAAAAGATTTCTCATTAGCTTCTTTTGTTATAGTTCACCAACATGGCCGCCAACCCACTGTCATTCGAATCCCTGGAGACTGGTTGCATACCCTCTATTGAATTTTGCACATACTAACCAGGCTAGTAAGGCTAATTATCATAGAAACGAAAGAATAATTTGTCGGGCGCCATTATGACAAGGCCCCATTATTTCAACTTAGCGAGACTGGGGTGTGCTTGCAACAATTAAACGTACATTTGCTACAAGAGTGGAGCTTTGTGACTACCCAGTTGGGATATATTCGTTGCACTGGCTGATAATTAACAATTATTCCCCGACGTGGAGGTAAATATCTACCACTTTCACCGACACTGAGGTGAATAATTGTTTTAGTATATACCACACAAGCTGAATAATAGCGGACCAAAATATTACTTTATGTGTGACAAGCGGTCGGAAATTGTAAAATCTCGAGCGCCGGCTGCTCAGAGGTGAATAGTACTTGCTAATCACCTCCGAATTAACCAATCAGAGCGCGCGAAAAGCACTATTCACTTGTGTGGTTAATACCCGGCGTAGTCAATCGAACCCAATCGAACTGAATTTCAATCGAACTCAATCCATGGATTGAGTTCGATTGAGTTCGGCAAACGAACGAAATCGAATTCACACAAAAAAAAATTGGAAATCGAACTCAATCGAACGTTTCATTTTCGAACTATTGAATGTTGTAAAACTGGAGTTTCAATCAATAATAAGTTTTTGGAGGCTTGAGTTACTTCAGTATAACACGTCGTAACGTGCAGAAATCCCGTTATTGAAGGCCTGGAAACACAAGATCGGTTCATATCTGCTCTTTTTACTGCTGTGGAATAGTCAGTAAAAAAGGACGCGAAAACGGGCTTTGATAACATAGTTTATCATATGACCCGTACGGCCCCGCGCGCGCTTTCATTGTAAAACTATTGAGAAAATCCCCGTATGATGGCCGTACGCATCATCGCGAGCGGGGCCGGAAAAAGCCGTACGGCCCTGTTAGAAACACGTACGGCCCTGTGCGATACGATTTTAGAGGATTTCGTCGCGTCCAATGATGTAAGCTTATTCTGCAACCAAAAAACAAATACAAACAACATGTTAGATCAATTTTCTGTGCAAATTTGCCGGGTTTTTTGTAAAAACTTCATCTTCTACGCGCTCATGAAGAGTCTAAGGAGGCCGTATGATATGATAAAATACTTATTGACTGAGTTAGGTCGGGCCGGACTGGAAAATATTTTGCGCTCGGTCCGTACGCCATGACCTCGAGCCAAATATTTTCCCGTCCGGCCCTCCCACTCAGTCAATAAGTACATATTACGAGAGCTTGCGTACGGTAACCAAGCGGGCAGTCTGACCATAATAATAACAATAATATAATAATCACTTTATTTAAGTCTCAAATGTATTTAGCCGAGCACAGATACTCTACTAATTGGGGAGACTAAATCAAATCAACTCTAAATAAATCAAATGAAATAAATGTTGGTTTTTGGGGAGATGGGAAAACCGGAGTACCCGGAGGAAAACCTCTCGAAGCAGAGTAGAGAACCAACAGACTCAGTCCACTTATGATGTTCAAGCGAATTTATTCACCGAAAATAATCGAACACAATCTAATGAATTAAGTTCGATTTGTTCGATTGAGTTCAATTGGTTCGGAAATCGAACTCACACAAAGTTCGGTGTTCGATTTCGTTCGATTGCCAAACTCAATCGAACTCAATCCACGGATTGGGTTCCATTGAGTTCGATTTCCGAACGTTCGATTGACTATGCCGGGTATATACTAAGTTCCACTATTTGAAATTTTAAGTTGCGTTTTATTGCGTCGCGTATTGTTGTAAGTGAATGCTAAGTAAACTCAAACCGTGCGCGCGTTTCTCAAAACTCCCGGAAACGTTTCGGGCCCGAAAAACTATTTAAAGTGCATTAGGTTCATTACCAGAAACTCGATATTTTTTATAATCTTTCAAGAAAGCTCGCTATAAAACTGAGAAATGCAAATCGATAGGATAACGACTTGAAAAATACTTTTCGTGCCCGAAATGTTTTCCGGAACTGTGAATTTCGAGAAACGCACGTCATATGTCATTGTTGTTTATTGTTTATTGTTGTTTATTCTACACAAAATTCTACACAAACTAATCATAAGTTGGTTTATGGTTACACATACATTATGGTTACACTGACGATAACCGATGCACCGTCGAAACATATGTTGGAAAATTTAAAACTGTCGTTTTGTTTTTCAAACTACCACTGTTTTTTGGAATTGTAGCAAACTTCAAGCAAAAGGCAAAAGCTTAGAGTGCGATTTGCAGATGAAAGTCTCCCAGGAAGGAATCACACTGACGAAGATAAAGAGCGATTCAGGAGACTTCAACGAATGGAACGAAGGTAAGGAATGATGATATTGAGCACTACTTTCCTGGTTGCTGTTGCATGTACCAGGTGGTTCTGACTTTTGAGAGAGAGATTGAAATCGAATGATGATCATTCAAATAGAAATAATTTTCAATCGAGCGTCGAAAAAATCTGCGTTTCCATTGGTAGTTTACTTCACTAATTATGTGATTGGCTGGTAAAACTCGCGCTACTCACTGAATTAGAGCGGTTTTCAACTGTGTGTCGTAAAATCCAACCAATAATTACTGCCCTGGGCCCAGTTGCTCGAAGCATGGTTAGCGCTAACCAGGGTTAAAAACCATGACAACCTACAGGTTTTAATACATCTTAACCAATGGTAAGCGCTAACCACGCTTCAAACAACTCAGCCCTGGCCATAGCAATATGTATGAACAAAGCAGCAAATACATGTAACCGGCATCAAGCGCGGGAAAATGCTGCAAGCAAGCGGACGCGATTGGCTTAAATTATGCGTCTAATTCCTTCAGAAGGAAGCGGGAATTTGGCTAACCAATCACAGAGCGTAATAAAGCCAAACCAAAGCTAACGCGAATTACTTTCGATACTTAACTGACAGTTACAAGTAATTGCATCGAGTTCTGATTGGTTTATGGCGTTGTTTTCTTCTGTCGTGATTGGCCAAAATCGTTACTAGTTCTTGTTTTACAACGCTCAATTGAAAGCCGCTCCAAAAACAATTTAGCGTTACTTTTTTTTTAAACATTTTGTTATGTTGTGGTAAGTAGTTATATCTTTGAATGCCAAAATTTTCGTGATCGTGTTGTTCTTTTTGGTTTTTACCTAGAAACACTCTTCTTGAAAAATTCACATCAATAAACAGAAAAATAATAAATAGAGCCCAAGACACGTAAAATAACGGTAATTGTGGAAAACGTGCTCCATATAAGTGGAATCTTTTTTTGTTTTCTACAAACGCTCACCTGGTTATTTGCATATTTTTTTGTCTGTGCGAAGATCAGCGGGGCGCGCAGTGCATTTTGGGTGAACACGGCCATTAAACTTTTACCCGTCCAAATGACACTAATTGAGCAATCTCGTTCCCAGGGTTTTCCCCCTCACTTGGGGGCGGGACGGGACGAGGTTGACCACTTGAGTTCTTCCTTCCAATGCTACGGTCTATTATTTCGTGCTCAGTCGATTGAAAATAATAGCTTTATTTATGTAGGGGATGGAGGGCTAACTTTGTGTTCTTTTGCAGAGTTTTCGCTCAGCATCTCAGCAGATGGAATGCCAACAGTCATCTCAACTTGTCTCCAGAATAGCTCTTTTTTCACTCGATGTTTTTTTAAAGTACATTTATAATGACCAGCGGTGCGATTATTTTATATTCATACCAGTTATCCCGTGGTAAATATGTATGATAGGTTTCCGCACTCCCTTTATTTCTTGAATATAAAATTTCTTTAATATCACAGCATTATATTAATTACACTTTTTACAATTTATCTAAGTTCCGATAAAGCCATTTTATGGTAATAACATCCACGTTAAGTTAACAGGACTTCTCAGTCCATTAAAAATTCTTCCGTCAAATTTTGGCGACATTGAAAGAATCAAAATGTAGGAAGTTAACGAAATTGTAATCCTGGAAAAAAATTCAGGCAAGGTTTACGTTTGTTTGTTATAATCTTTTCTCTTGTATATAAATTGATAAAATTGATTCACAGTGGTATTTCTGTTTTAATAAGAACGCAGTTAGTTTTGATAAATGTACCAAACACTTACAGGACATTTCGTAAAATGCTTATTCTCTTCCATTTTGTGGGAAGAAAACATCAAAGGGAGGTACTTAAAATTTGTACAGGTTTAGCTATGTAACTTAATTAATCACAAAGGAAGACTTTTTTTTTACTTAAGAACAAAAACAATTTCACAACGAAAAGTCTTCTACCCTACACGGTTAGATTAAGCAATGTCTCTAAACAACTAAAGGTATAATTGATATACAATAATGATACAGTCAAGACCATTTAGTGATGTTGTAACGGGGAGGGGGCGTTGAGAGCTCGAAAATTTAAAAAGACAAAATCGGGAGCCCATTACCTGGAGAGTTTCACTGCCATGCCAATAAACATCACTGCATTTTCATAGGCTGCGTTATGGGAGTATGGATCGGTGATGTACTTAGACGTGGCGAACGATGGCTTGATCTGCAAACGCAGCGATACGAATGCTTGACGGTTGCACTATCCGGGTGACTGGTTTCAGGCAAAAGAAAATTAACGATTAAATTATAAGCTCGAGATTTTTGTCGCCGTGATTGTTGATGAGGTCGCAGCCCGAATCAGCTATCGCTCATAGAAATCGAGAGCGAAAAATCTAATTGTTTTAGTATAAATCTACTACTCGTTCAAGACTAAACAAGCAAATTGTCTAAATACTCCTCGTAGACACGTCGAAAACGCAAAAGAGCGGCCGCCATTTTGTTGACAACTGCTACTCACTTTTCGTAACAATAGATTGCGAGTAGCATAGCCAATAAGAGAACTGAATTCGTGATGGACGCTAGTAGATTTATATCATTATTTGATGTAGGCTAACCAGGCACTTACAGAAGGAAATACGGTGCGATAGCAATTGGTAACTGAGCCTGTAATTAGAGAAGCTTCGCCATCATTCGTGGAATAACGGGAGTTGGTAGGTCTTAATAAAGGGGAACTGTCGCGGCAATTCTTGCCATAAGTTGTTCAAATCGTGGGGAAGCACTTTTCTATTACGCCATCGGCCCGTCCAACACGAAGAAGTCTATTTCTAACTATTGTTGGGCGGAAAAGTATTATTTTATGGCGATTTTTCCTGGACACAGCGACGAAACTTGAAAAACGTTAACCTAACTTTTCAAGCTGCAATCCATTTCCTCATCATCTGTGGCCATAGAAAACCGCAAAATAGTTCCAATGAACATATTAAGTTCTTCGTAGGAAAAGTGCAAAATTTTTTAAGCGTTCCACTTTCCAAACACATGTTTGGGTTCAAACCCAAATTACGTGGCAGTGCCCCTTTAAATTACCATCGCTTTTATTTTCCCTTGTTCATACACTTTAATTTGTAAAACATTTTTATACAGCTTATTTTATAAAAATTCTGTATACCGTAAATAATCGATTATTAAAAGCGTTAAACAATCTGGTCGAATTAGAACTGAACTAGAACTGTCCGAACTGTGCCAGTAATGATTTTAGAAATGCTGATTAACTTAATCAAGGATTAGCGTTTCTTTTGCTGCTTTTTGCTTTTTAGGATTGACGTTCTCTAATCTAAAATTTTGCAGAATATCGGCGTTGAAAACGTTTGTGGAAAAGGAAATAAACCCCTTGGTTGAGTTTTAATCTTGGATTAGGGTTAATCGGCCTTCGAAAAACCGGGCCTCGGGAGAATAGCTGTTTTGTTTGCTGGTGGACAGATGGCGTAACCACATGGTAAGGCAGGTTGTGCATGGCGAGGCTGGTACGTAGATCGCGCACATGAATTAAGCGCCGAAAGTGAATTGTGTTTGCTTTGGTTTTTGCACTTTTTTTTTTGCAGTCTCTCAATCAGTGAAAACCAAAACCAATCGAGACTTCAAGCGCGCATTTTCCCGCGCTTTGCGCCGGTCACGTTTAATTGCTTTGAATTCTGATTGGTTCGTTGCACCGTGTACCTCTGTTATGATTGGCTGTAGTAATTGGTTTGGTTTTGGCTTAACGACACTCAACTGAAAACTGCGCTAAGTTAATGAATGCTCAATATTCCACAAGTACCAAGTTATCATTCTGTTATTATAAAAGCTCAGTGAGGGCTAAAACAAATGCAGCCACAAGTCATTAGTCTAGGGCCTAGCTCTAATAAAACTCATGGCCAGAGATGAACCTTAGGATTAAACCTCTAACGAACAGTTAGCGCCGGAAACGTTACGAGAGGCAAACAACCTGGAAATGACAGGCACAACCCCCACATGAAGCAGAAGCTATTACCGGTTTTCACCGCCGATGTGCGAACGATGATGAGAACGCAGGTCGCCGCATATTGGCGGCAACGACGCCGTGGATATGTCGGCGGCATTTAAGGACCTGGCGTGCGTTTCTCAAAACTCCCGAAAACGTTTCGGGGCCGAAAACAATTTTATGTTCTCTAGGTTTATTACCAGAATTCCAAACAAAGTAAGCACGCTTGATTTGAAATTTTGGGAGTCTGCTCTTTGCGCCATTCGCCTTCATTGGTAAAAAAACGAACGGAGCGTTTCGCAGAAAATAATGTTGGAAGGGTCGTTAAAGTTGTAGCTCAAATGGAGCGTAGAAGTTGTGTTTTCGCTGGAAATGTGAGAAATTTTTCAAAGGTGAGTAGAGTGATTTTTAATTCACTAGACTAGAGATATAATAGAGATTTCATTCGACGCAATATTCACGGTCTTGCAGATCTAGATATTCTAAACAGTCATAAGCAAGTAACTGAAATTAGGAGTGCTGGATTTTAATTACCTTCGATCTGTGGAGGGTGTTGTTATCGTCATGCAGTCATCAGTCAGAATCTTATGACATTTTACGCGTCGTGGTCGACGAAATGTTGGTTGCCTTACACGCGAACCAAGTCGTTTCGTCGACAAAATCGGCTCTACCTCGGGGTAAAACCCTGTGAAACTCACGAATGACGTAAAACAAAGAAAACAAAACATTCTAAACAATAGCGTACAGCAAGACAATACCTCATAAAACAAAGAAAACCTCGCCAGGTTTTTACACCAAGGTAAACCCACAAAATCGGCCTAAGCCGAGTCGCTCTGTTTGGTTAAGCGGGGCATCCACCATGCATATTAATTAAAAATACAATGTTTCAGTCTTCCACTTATTTAGAACGGTTCACACTGCTGAGAAGGAAATAAACTTGATATTTTGATATTCAACATGGCGGGCGGACAAATGAAGGCTATTATTGTTGTTTACATGCTCTTAGCTTCGCTAATTTTAAGGATTACAAAAATGCAAAACAATATTATTTTCCCCTCATTTCCTTTATATTTCGCCGCCATGTTAAATCCGTATGTGCATGCTCTGCGCATGCTTGCGGCCATTTTGGAAGCCATGTTGTGTGGGATTTCTGGCTATGTGCGTGTAATGGTGGACTCTGGATTCGAGATTGATCTTTTGATTGTTCGGAATGACATTTTACTTTACTAATAGAATTTACAAATAAAATTGTTTGAAAGATGTCTAGACTTCCAAACCAGATCAATCGTTTTAACGTTCTTTTTTCCCTTTGGGCCCTGTTCTGTTGACAGGCTTTCAATTGATAGAATGGCCTATTTGTTTTTCTATATGAATCCTGATGGAGGTGGGTTTCTTCTAGAACGATGTACAAGATCAGTTTTTTCGTTAAAGAACCAAGACTCGGTGTAGTAACGGCTCGTCCTGATATTGTTTGTCGGGAGTTTTATCGACGAAATCAGTGTAAGAATAGAGGAGAACCGGTAAAACGTTGTGTTTCATTTTTTTAGATCTTGTTTTAAAGACACTTGGTTTGGCGGGGTTTTATTTTAAAAGAGAGAAATTTGAAACCAAGAGTCTCTAACTGAACCTCGATTTCGTGCAGGTAAATTCGGCTTTTCAACTCCAAAAAGATCTTGCATACTATATGCACGAGCATAAGGATCTTTCTAGAAGTGGCCAAGTCTTCTAATTTAATTGCCTTTATCACCAAAGCAAAGTTTTAAATCATTCAACATGGAGCTATAAACTGCTCAACATTCGTCGCTTCACCGCCGTGTACTTAGATGCAACGTTTGTTGACGACTAAGCGTACATCGCAGGCATTTTTTTTTCAGAAATGTTTATCAAGAAGAAGGAAGGCCAGGTTAATGAGTTTTTAGGAAAACAGCAAAAACGTAACATTTAAATTTTTTTTTAATTCTTTCCCATAAGGAGTTGTTTTCAAGCCGTGAAGAGCATATTTGAGGCTTATTCTAGAAACCCAAATTTCAGTGAAGCAACAACCATGTCATTAAAATGTCCTTAGATTTCAACATACGCCGCCACCGAGTTCAGTTAATTCTGCGTGGTCCTCAGTAGAGACTTCAATTATGTGAAGGATTTCTTTTACTACAGTCAGATTTTAGTCTATCATCTACTCCGATGTCATCTCAAAGCTGCTTCTGACTGAAATAATCTTTTTGAAGTGCACATCTCTTTTTCACATTTATGCCATAATAATCCTTATGCTTTAAGGCACTTTCAGTTTATTTAATAGAAAAAATCCTACTCACAAACAAAAATCTAGGCATTTAGATGAAATAGTTTTTAATTATGGCTGCCTCTTTTTCTTTCTTCCAACGCAAAATCATTGTTGTGCACGCGATCTTTTCTCTAGTTTCACACACACAGGATATAGTTATTCCCGCAATTATGCGCTTCTCTGACATGACACCCAATGTTAGAAAAATAACAGACCATTTTTCTACCATTGAACAGTCAAAAACGAGTGCAAAATTCACTGCTGTATAATTTTAAGATAAATTAAGACGTAATCAAAGAACATTTACATTTCAAAGCATTATATTTTGTTTCATGGACAGTCAAATTAGAAGCGTCTTATGAAATATTTCTGATTCCCTTTTTATTATCTTGTTATTCAAATTTCTACAGAACGCTTCGCATAAGGTGTCTAATTCCTGCTTTGAGGAAAAGGAGAAAGTTCCGTACCTTTTAACCTCAAACATTATTTCCATTTTCTTATATTAGAGGTAAAACGTTCGCAAACATACGCTCCCACATAAACCGATAATGCGTAATAACTTTGCATATCACTTCGGTGAATTATGTACCGGTGACGTCTTTGATTTACAGTATTTAGTTTTCCTGACGATAGTTATTAGTCATAAAGTCTATAAATTTATTGCCTTAAGACAGAGATTTCTCTTCAAGACACGCAACCCTTTTGGTTTGTTCGCATTTTAACAGAATCACGGAAATGCTTAAAGTTAAAATGTGCCAGGCATAAAAAAAAGTCAGAGGTGAGTACCAGTAAACTGACTGCCCCTTTGCTATGTTTAACTTCAGAATGCCAGAAAATTTTTTTTTTTTGGTTATATCTCCAACAATTTTCGATGATTACCCCGTATTTTGCATTTGATATATCGTTGGTTTCTCAAAAATTCTTCGATGCGAGTTAAAATTTTGAAGAAAACTCTTTGGGTGCTTTTTATTGCCTTGTCACCTTGACCTTTCCCGTAATCTGATTATTTCTCGAATTCGCGAATTTTGTATTGCTTCCACAAAAGAAACCAATAAATCGGCCGCTTTTGAGGACTAGTTACATGCAAAGGAGAGGGATGAGGAGGCTGTTATGTCTTTCTGGGTCCAAGGTATTTTTGTCTGCTGTTTTTGTCCGGGGTTACACCTAATCGTTCTAGAAGTCTCTCCAAAAGGACATTTCATGTTGTCTTTTTCTAGTCACCACAGCAACAAAAACAAAGACTGTTCTCGTAATTTTGAGTCAGATTGTTGGCAATTTTTCTTTTACCTTACCCATCCAGGCATGCGCAAATCTTAACATCAAAATTTGAAAGTCTACGTAGTTCAATTCCCGGCAAAAGGTGCTGATGAATATGTTGAATTGAAACTGAGGGATTTCTTGCTATCTCGGTGCGAAAATGATCTGCATAACCGATTCACGCCATCAACTGAATTCCGTGCTTTCTATATTAGCCGATAAAATTTCAAACGTTTTACTCATAAATTGAACATTTCCTGCTTTTAAGCGTATTCAGTATCATACTCTTCGTAAATATCCTTTGACAGTTCTGAGAGACTTTTAAAAGCTAGGGGTCAGAATGTTAATGTTCCATTTTCTAAATAGGAAAGTTTTACTGCTTAATTGTTCCGAGGAAACCATTTGAATGGATAACAATGAAACATCTGCTTTAATGAAAACCTTTATTGCTAAATCATTCCCCGTATTATTATTCCCCGTATTATCATTCCTTTTATTATTGCTAAATCATTCCTCGTATTACTAGTACTCACATTACTAAGTTTGACTTTATATGAATCTTCACTGAACCTATCAAACACAATATCAGATGTCATTTAAAAGCTTGTAGTATAAATCTACTAGCGTTCTATCACGAATACCGCTCTCTGATTGGCTACGCTACTCGCTATCTATTTAACAAATAGATTCCATGTTGCCGTGCGTCTGTTCAGTAATAGATCACAGATGACGTCAAAATGTGGTAAAAACAAAGAAGTGGCACACGAGCCGCAGGCGAGTGTGTCACTGATGTTTTTGCCACATTTTGACGTCTTCTGTGATCTATTACTGAACAGACGCACGGCAACATGGAATCTATTTGTTTTATATAATAAAGAAACAAAATGTAAGCGAAAAACTTGTTTATTTTCACATTTCTGGAAAAAAGTGGGTCGTGATGACGTAATCTATGCATCTGTCCTCTAATAGATCATAGCTAAGAACCAATCACAACGCGCGAACTATTCACCTTATTATATAATTAACAATTAGATTATGAGCTCGAGATTTCTATCGCGTGATAGCTGATGAGGGCGCAGCCCGAATCAGCTATCGCGCATAGAAATCGAGAGCGAATAATCTAATTGTTTTAGTATAAATCAACTAGTCGTTCAAAACTAAACAAGTATACTTTGCTAATCACCTCCGAGTTAACCAATCAGAGCGCGCGAAAAGCACTATTCACTCGCGTGGTATATACTAATTAAAGTTAAAATTCAAAGGTTCTAAGGGCCTGTTTACATGGAGGGAGGGTGCCCCGGCTAAAAGAGTTACCCGGCTAACCGAGCTATTCTTGGAGGGCCAACTTTTCATACGTTTCTTCAGAAAATGCATTGAAGCGTTTACATGCTAGACGGGGTAGCCCGCCTTCCCGGAGCACCCTGTCTACTTGTCAGGGGCACCCTCCTAGGCGAGCTAGCTTTTTGCCATGTAAACGGTTCGTGCCGAGTTATCCTGGCTAACCGAGGTGAGAAGACAGGGGCACCCAACGACAAGTTTCGGAAGATATCTGTTCGGTGGAGGGTAATTCACCTTGGGCTTTCGGCGTCCATTAAAGAGTGCACTCGGATTTTCGTAACTAAAACGTGACCTGAAAAATTCGCCATCGGAAATCATAGCCCCTGAGGTTTTCGAAAAAGGTCGTATTTGCTGTTTTTGGCAGTCAAAAACGTCAGCTAGCATTTTCAGAAAGAAAATAGTTGCCTAAAAAGTTCGTGGAAAGATCATTTCAGCTGAGCTTGCATTTTCTCAAAGGAAGATTTCGTTCCCTAACATTTTCGGGTAATTAAAATTTCAGCTAGGGAATCCGAACAGATGAACTTCTTCTAGTTCATGAAAACATCACTTTAAACGGACTTCACACACCATAAGAAACTTAAAAATGCCTTTCTACAGCTTTTGGTCGATTTGGCTCGTTGGGTGCCCGTGAGAAGACCGTGAAAGCAGCGTTATATTCCAGGTCACCTTTTAAAGTTAACTGCCACTAGTGACAACGATCAATTGCCAGAGTGCAAAATAACAACCCTACACACTAAAAAGCGGCCGCCAACGGAACGAGCGATCAAAAAATTGAACTTACCATTAAAAAGTTTCTTTTGTCTGCCACCTTGTTTGTCATTCTTAGCGACCGCTCAAACCCTTCGGACTATCCCTCTTAGGTGAGCAGAATGTAAAGGCGGGCTATGTTTCAACCCTCCTAGCCGGGTAGCACCCTCCCTCTATCTAAACAGGCCCTAAGACTTTTCATAAGACTCTTCGAGTGATGCCACCTATTATTGAATGAATGCCATGATTTCGCGAAAGCTTAACTTAAGTTTGGCCAAAGTTTTGAAGACAGTCTGTATATAGCTAGCAGAATCTCCAGTGGAGAAAATGTTAAAAGTTACCCAATACTTTGTTGAGTGAATTCTCCTGAAATCTTACTTGAGTCGTACTAGAGGTACCCTCATCAAGAACGAAAACACCCATTTACAAACTAACCCTTAATCAGGTGAGAAGAAGTGGCTTTTATCTCTGTGTCAATTCATCGATCAAGGGTGCGCACAACAAGACTGTGCTTGGCCGTAGAAAACGTCAACGAAATTATGCCTCAAGTACCCCTTCCTCTTTATTGGTTAGATGTCAGGCCACTTTTGCTCCGTTAAAAAGACTCTTAGGTTATCGTCAATACCACATGTTAGACCACGTGACTAGATCACCAAGCCTGTGCGCAAATGGCGTGTAGTTCTTGTCACTGAAAAGTGTTGACAGTTGACCTTCATTAACATGCAAGTGAACAAGAGGTATCGGGTTAGAAATGATAGAACGTTGAACGAACTTTAATTAACAATTAGATTATGAGCTCAAGACTTCTATCATGCACAGAAATCGAGAGTGAATAATCTAATTGTTTTAGTATAAATCAACTAGTCGTTCAAAACTAAACAAGTAAATCATCTAAATCCTCCTCACAGACACATCGAAAACGCGAAGAAGCGGCCGCCATTTTGCTGACAACCGCTACTCACTATCTATCACAGATTAGTATAAATCTACTAGCGTTCTATCACGAATGCCGTTCTCTGATTGGCAACGCTACTCACTATCTATTCTGTGATAGATAGTGAGTAGCGGTTGTCAACAAAATGTCTGTGAGGAGAATTTGGATAATTTACTATTCACCTCCACTTCCGTGAATAATTGTTAAGTATTCTTTGCGCTCTATAAGTGTTAAACTATTATTATTATTATTATTATTATTATTATTATTATTATTATTATTATTATTATTATTTTAAAATATCACTGCTCATGCAGGAAATAATACAGAACATGTGGCCAGGATGCCCTGTACCGTGTGATCATACCATGACCCTCAAGCCTGTCCTTAGGTGTCCAGCACTTTACTTCATGATTTTCCCCGTTCCCAGCAAGCACACCCCGCTGCAGGAGTTCCATGTGGTAGGACATTCCCAGTGGGTTTAATCAGTTTCCAAATCTCCTTGAGATTGTCCCCAATAACTATTGGATGACATGGATCGATCGACAGTTCCATATCCGCTTGGCTGATGATGATGATGATGATGATAATAATAATAAATAATAATAATAATAATAATAATATATTTATTATTATTATTGATTGATGATTATTATTATTATTATTATTAATATTATCCGCAAAAAAGCAAGAGAGCTTCGCCACAACAATTTCATGGGTCAGGGCGAAAGTGTCCTTTGCAATTTTGAGGAGTGCGCTCCTATGCCTAAGGGGATCGAGAACCCCGAGAAGGAGGAACCTAGATGTTAAGGACAGGGATCTAGAAATAGAGAAGGGTCAAGCAGGACTTCCCTAGACTCAACAGCTATAGATATTTTATTACTGAAATTTTTGAATTTTAGAGGCCGATAGCTTATTTTATTGAATTAAAATGTTTTCAATTCGATCTGAATTGATTGGTTTTTATTTTAATCTACTCCTAAGTTTGACTGAGTGCTTTTTAAATCGACAGGAATTGTAAATCAGTGCTTTTTTTGTAATACTCATTGAATAAGATGTTCTATTAAGACATGTAGCTGTAATTTACTGTTTTTTTGCCTAATGTAATTGTAGGAGGTCGTTTTTTTAATGCTTTCTTCTTTGTGAAAGATGTAATTTAAAAAAAATATTATTATTATTATTATTATTATTATTATTATTATTATTATTATTATGACGAACTATGGTTTCGTGACACGTAGAGTCAGTGGCTTGTAAAGACTCGTCAGTAAACCCGCGCTAAATCGAACAGAGTAGGAGGCGCAGTCCCGGCGTGGTGGTCTGTCTCCATCAGTCTGATTTCATGCCTTTCGCATTCATGTGTGGGTTGGGTGGGTGGGTGAGATCAAATATGGACTGATAGTCGGCTCTCAGAGGCGCCTGCTGACGTCCGACCCCACTCCGCAGAAGAATTGTAAACGGCCATGAAACTATATGACATGCGCGTATATAAACACATTGTTCTTATCAATATTGGATGCAGTGTTGGTCGACAAAGCTGTCAGAGTTTGCTCGGGATTTCAACAAGGCGTAATTGAAGTCTGTTTGAACCGACTAAACTGTCAAACAACTCGACGATGGTATGCTTATTTCCACACCTGTAGTCAGTTTGGTGGATTTCTATCGCTCACATAGACGGCGAATCACATTTTTCGAGCGTTTTTTACCGGTTTTCAGTGAAGTAACTGAAAGTCTCCGAGTACGAAGAAAAATCTACAAAATATATCTGAAGCTTGAATGGCAAAGTTTACAGCATTTCATGATCATATCAATAAATCAAAACTTCAATAAAATTATCCTGAAAGGTGTTAGTAAAATTGTTTATAAAAACAAAAGTAGACAGCTTCTCCTCTTATCAGAGGGAGTGAAAAATTATTTCCGCCATTGCATTGTCGGTGGTTGCCCACCCGCCAAAAAGATAAACGACCCATCATACGCAGGGATGTGCTGTATGAAAACGTGACACGCAGTGATTCAAAACGATACACTGCATGCTTTTCATAGACTGGTCTCCTTGTGATCTTCATCGTTGGATCAGTATTGTTCATACAAGTGGCACTGCCTTAAGGTAATTCTACTGAGGCAGTAAGACCAGGCGCTGTTGTTTGCTTCGCACGAGCGGCGAAACTCTACGCACTTGCGCGGCACGTTTGTAAAGAAATGCCTTCGAGCAAGATAAAATTACCCAATCAGAACGCGCGTTTTATAAGCCAGAGACATCACTCCAAACATCGGGTACATGCGTTAACCTATGCAGCGCTGTCACACACGTCGTTACCTCGCTTGGCGCCTTCTTCATTTAACTGCTTAAGGTTCTGATTGAATTATCACTTTCCTTGCGCTGGTTCTTTTTTTTTTTTTTTTGTGGAGTGCATGTAATGTTGATAACCGCTAGTTGAAAAAAACATTAATTCTGATATAATTGATAGCTTGTGACGCTCTTCCTTACCTAATGCCTTTCAACCCCGAAAGCGTTTTGTTAGCTTTGGGGCACACGTTTTTGAATTTTTTTTTTACGTGGGCGATGTTTATGAAACCTGCACCAGACTAATAATTAAGTCGCCATCTTGGCGAACTTTAAAGCTCCCGAAAACCGCTTTTTATTACCCTTTAATGGATTTCATAGGAAATTCTTAAGACACAGTCTACCCGGTGGAAGTACAGCCGCGCGAAAGCGGAAGCTTGTTTGTTTTGATACTTCTTGTATAGAGCGCTAGGCTACTTCGAAACAGTGAAGTTGAGATATAAATTACGACCGGACTGAAAAAATTGTAGATGGTGTTTTGGTAAATAATCATCGCAGACGTACACAGTTTTCAGCGTCAAGCATTTCAATTGAAAAGTGATTAAATAACGAAATGAATTTGTTGTGCTCACTTCATCCACACACTAAACATGTTTGATACGGGTCTTGATTGTTGCGACGTGGTTTCGAAAGTGCGTGGTGCTGCATCGGTCAGAGAATGAAAACAAATGTTCTGTTTTATCGACTGAGTTGATGGGTATAAGGCAACATGGCCAGAGTAGAGAAATTCGAGACTCGGAGATTCGTTACGTGAATTCAGAGTATATTCGCTGAGGCAGAGGATTTTCAAAATGACAGCTCCTCTCATTCTACGGTATCCAATTTAACTCATTAACTGTAACATTAATGTAAGCGCAAGCTTATACGAAAGTTTCAAGGTGCATGTTGGTATCGATTTTCAAATTATCAAATTGGGAGTTTGCAGTCAGGCAATATATTCTGAGGCTTACTGGAGGAGGGTACTGAAGAGGACTATGTTTTTCATCGATGAAGCATGATGAAGGAGGCCCTAAAATTTCACATTTAATGGGAGGTTGCACTTAACAATTTCTCAGCTTAAAAAGCGCCTACCAAAAGTTGTTCCTCAGCCCCCAGCCCCCCCCCCCCCCCCCTCCAACAAGAGGGGACACGAGTTCTATCGTGGGGGAGGAATAGAGTATAACAAATATCATTAAAATTGAGTTCAATTACGCAACTGCTTGGAAGCCGCCACCATGGTAAATCAGTGTTTTCGCTGTCATTAGACCAGCCTATGTACTTCCGCGGTATGTCTAAAAAGAACTTTGTATGGCATGACCAGATTTTAAGTTAAGTGCTTCAGTCTTGAAAGTGTTTGTTATTATTAATTTTTGAACTTACAAAGGACAAATATAAATAAATGTTCTTTAAGTGATAAAACTCGCAGTTTGAAAACAAATAAGGAGGTAATTTGCATGACAAGTTTCGCTTTCATTTATTTTGAATCTGCCTTTTATCGTGCGGTTTAAGCAACGATAAAGGACTTCATATTTTTCACTGAGAAAGTAGAGTTTTGGCTGTCTTTTTGTTATTCGTAGATCTCAAGAAGAACGCTATTGCGTTTTCAGCCTACAGTGGACCCCACGATGTACATCCCTCCATTGTGATACTAGCACAAACAATAAACAAAATCTGCTGTTTTGAAATTTGAAATTTTATGCACCAACTCCAAATTTAAGATAGTCAACCAAAGACATTTGGTTGACTATCTTAAACTAGAAATCGTGCAATCACTTTTCCAATTCCAATTTCGTTTCCCCTAAATTCATGTCCAAACCTGCACAGAGAACTTGCGCATGCTTTCTTTCCTTTTTAACTCTCTCTCTCTCTCTCTCTCTCTCTCTCTCTCTCTCTCTCTCTCTCTCTCTCTCTCTCTCTCTCTCTCTCTCTCTCTCTCTCTCTCTCTCTCTCTCTCTCTCGTCCATTTGAAGATCTTCTGTTTACCTCAACCTAAATGATATCACGCATACTTCAGAAAGGTATTCCTCTTGATCAATGGAAGCATTTTTTTTACCATCGTCTCTTTTCCGTCTGCATTTGATACGCATCAATTTGTAGAAGTAGAATATCTAATTAACTTGTATTAGAATTACTTTTGCGAAGTGGAACAGAAGGCTTTCAATTAATCACTGTAACCTACAATATCCCCTTTGTTTTCAAGCTGTGGAGAGTTTCCTACAAAATTGTCGGCAAATAAACTTTCAACAATATATTCAAAAATTATCCTTCCCCTTCCTTTTAAACGTATCAAGTGTTGTTTTCTTTATTTACTTTATCTGCAAAGGAAAATCACTGGTAAACGTTAAAAAATGAAGTAAAACGAAGAAAAAGATAATTTTTCATTACAAATTGACTGCTGTTTGACTTTTTCAAACCTTCAATAAACTTCAGAACTGCTGTATTTTCTTTCAATCTCAACAATTAAGCCTGACGTAAGGGATGACCATTAGCACAGAATTGACATTATACGACAATATAAATCATTCTTGTGTTTGATAAATGACAATATTCTCTCCTGTCCGGTGTTTGTGTTCGTTGAAATGTTTACACTTTAAGTCCAGAAATTAATTATTAAGTGAGTGGGCCGCCTGCACGAATGTTGTTTACCGCTTTAAATACAACTTGAATTGTTCTCTCTTGCAATTTCAAAAGAAGGATTGTTTCAAAGGAAGACTTCACCTTCGTGAATGCAGAGTTATAAAACTTCTCTTTTCAGCGCTTTTGTTGATATTCAAGGTGAGTTTCATTTATAAATTTCATGAAATTTGCTGTCTGTTCAACTCTCTGACAAATCCGAAAAGGCTTTTGAATGGTTTCAACGAATTATGTTCCATTGCGAAATTTTCGTTCAAGAAAAGGCGTCTGATCTCATTCAGTTTTCATGAGAACTCTTCTTTTCAACAGCTAATTTGATACTTGCCACTTTTGCGATTTTCTCCTCTAAATGTTTAAAGAAACTTGTAAGAACGACTATCGTAGCTAAACGTCAAGGTTATATTATTTTGTTTGGCCAAGATGTTTTTAATTTTCTCTAATCGTTGCTTGATGCTACAGATAATACAATATAGCGCTTCGTTTTGAAGCAATGAATCGGAGCTCGTGTAATCCTATAAATTGGTAAGTGCGTGGTTGAAAGATTTAAAAATAATGTTTGCCAGTTTTCCCTGATTAAGCAACTCTTGTTGTTTTGAGTCTTTAGGTGATATGTTTTCGGTGTCAATTCTCGTACTAACTTGACAGTTTTTCGAAACTAAATCATGGCCTGAAATAAAGTAATTCATCATAGTATTCCTCGCTGCAAGATACTGCACAATTTTCGTCAAATAAAAAATAGACATGTAGAACATTTGTGTCAATTTAATTTAATTTACAGAGTTCTCTTTTTAATAAAATGCTAATGCAGTTGTCATGCCAAAGTAACGTGAACAATTCAGTTTTCTGAGGGTAACAAATATTTTTAGTTCGTTGCTTTCTCTTTAACATATCATGAATGAACTGGCTAAACGAAAGAGTTGCGTAATAGTTACTACAACAGCTGTGTAATTCAACTGTTCTTTCTCTTCTTACGTTTGGTTCGAAAGTTTAATAATGATATTTTACCTGAAAATGTAGCCATCAAGTAACGCTCGCAAAAGTTTGAAGGCTGACTGGAAGCCTTTCATAGCAAGCAACCTAAAGAACTTCGATTAAAAAGCGTTCTCTGGTTAAAAAGATTAAAAACATAAGCTTTCGGCTATCAGGCTATAGCCTTTAACGAATGAAAAATGTAGCGCGCGAACGAAAAATATAATAAATTATCACTAGTTAGAGTTAAGGTAATTCCTCCGAAATAAAAGTGACAATAGATTTTTGTTCAAACTTTGTCCATTGAATATTTATGATGTGAGAACTTCCATTTTGAAATAAAAAAGGGGGTGCCCATGCTCATTTAGAAGCTGTGAGGCATTGAAAATGCCCCATTTTGGCATTACTTGATGCTTATTGCAAGAACATATTTCAAGTTATTGTAAAGTCTTTGTGAACCAAAACTCCTGAGAACACACATTAAACTACAGTCCATACATTATGTTGGACACAAATAAACACTTAAACCTGATTTAGACAGAAAGCTAATCCGTGATTAAAAATTTGAACCAAACGTCTTGACATGGTCACTAAACTGCAAGTAGAAAAGACCACAGTGATCCACAGTGTATCTTCTATTTTTCTTATTTATTCAATTTTCAGCCATGGAAATCAGATCATTCTTTTTCTCAGACAAAGCTTATGATCAGTTGATTACAATAACTGGAAAAAAAAGATGAGGTACCCGTGCCCGTGGCCGTTGGTAAGCTATAAGCCATTTCTCAACTAACAAAGCTCAATTTCAAGGTAAATTCGCCAAGTTTTCAATGTGCGCGTGCACGAGCGCGTACTAAATGACGCCATAAATTATGCGCAGTAAGGATGCGCGATGCAAACTTGCGGAACCACCTTAAATGCTCTTCGAAAGTGAACCAAAACAATTAAACCGAAAATAAACACGGAGTTCAGTAAAATGTCATTCATCCCCATTACACTTTTCACATATGCGAATAAGAAGCTGCCGGTGCTTTTGACTCGGGTAGTGAAAACCCTCAATGGTTTTATTTTTAAATGTTTGCGCCAGCTGGCACACCAATGGTTAACATGGTTTCCATAGCAACGCAACATATTGCTTGAAGGAGCCCACACAGTAATTTATTACTTTCTTTTGCTTTGCTTTTCCTTTTTATTTATTTATTTATTTATTTTTGTTTTCAATTCTAGTTTTCACTCGGATCACTTTCATTTCTGTAATGAAAAAGAGCGTGTCATACCGTATTTAACATTGCATCAGAAAAGCGCCTGTTCCCTATTCTTTGCTTGGCTGCGAAACAATACGCAACGACGTTTAGAAAACAGAAAAGGGGGTCGGAAAGATTGGCAAGGGCATAAAACTCCGTACAAACAGTGTACACTGATATAGAGAGTCTGCCTCTTTTATGGGTAGCTTCTGCATGTACCGGAGCTCCATAGAAACGCCTATCACAAAATCCCCAAAACAATAGTAACAACAAAGTGCTCCGGTGCCTATATGCTCCGGTACATGCAGAAGCACCCCTTTTATGGTACTCTGCTGAGCAAGGAGTCTGTAGGACAGGCTCGTTTTAAAGTATTGTGAATGTTTGGAGACTCAGACATTTTTTATTCGTCAAACTGGTTTCGGTTTTTAGGCCTTTTCATTCACGCCTTCCCCTGTAGCAGTTTTAACCAAACTAGCATACAATTGCAAAACCGTAAGGGTTTTGCCGTAAGGGTTATGCCTCCATTTGTATTTTTGGGGCTACGTTTAATTCATTCGCTCGTTTTTTCTTTGTCCCTTTCTTCTGTCACATGAAATAAAAGAAGAAATATTATTTCCTGAGATATAGCCGGTGTCTGGCGTATGTCCTACGACGAAGTTTTTTTTATGAATAAATGACAATTTTTTCTGTCATAGAGGAAAACGCAGATGTTTCAATGTGCAGTTATCATCGACTTGCTCGAATGGCAAACAATTTGAATTGCAGCGGATAAAAGCCCTTTATTAAGCAATATAAACATAACAAGCGAAAACCCTCTTTCACTGGTAATTTAGAATTGCACAGTACGAATGGCCTCGAACCTCTTGTGTGGTGAGATAAAGACACAGATAATATATATGGCAGATGTTTCATCGATCATCATCACCGACAAGCATTTTGAATCTAAGCGAAATAATACAAAGACAAAGAGAAAAAGTAGAATTTTAGGGGTCGAAGTATGTCTTGAATTTCCAGTATTTTGTTTTTTGGTGGACGAACACAAAAATAAAGCAGATTTTTTTATTCTTAAATCAATTCACCCTCTGAATTGAGTCACACTTAAGTTCTTCTCAAGGCATTATACAAAGAAAAAAGAACCTCGATAATCTAAGCTACCAGAATAAATTAATATTCTGCTTTGTACAATAGATTTTCGTCATATGGTTATCTTCGCATTTGGAAAATGAGAAGCAAGAAATTAATGCAGTGACAACCCGAATTTGATGTCAAATACGTTCTATAAAAGGTATTTATTTTTATCTCAAAACGAAAGGGGAGTCAGTTTTTGAATCAGTGTAAAAATCGTGAGGAGTACTCTAATTAAGAAGGTTTGTAAGAACGTTTTCAATTTTTTCCTTCACTCATACGTGGGATTTCTCAGAATACATACAAGTACTTGGAAAATTAAAAGCACCATAAGACGCTGTCTGAGTGGATCAGCTACTCTTTAATTCTCTCATATTTAAAAAGAAAGTATTTTCGCTTGGTGTGCTAAAATTTCAATCTTTGATAAATTTTTTTACTTTTTACTTTACAGTTTTAACCCTTGTTTTTACAGGTGAAGTATGAAATATAAATTCAAAATAATAATAATAGTAATAAGTTTGAAGAGAATGCGGCATATCAGGGTCATCAGTCGCTCGTCAAAGAGGCACCTCAAAAAGGCTGCACTGGAGTGGTGGAAAACTTAAGGAAAATAGATGGCAAGGAAAGCTCCTTGCAGCTAGATGGGAAGAGGACCAGCTGAACCAGCGGGGGTGCTTCGCGTGGCTGGCGAATTGGGATACGGTGGCTACACACACCATCGCGGGGATGCTCGAACTTTATGAACAGCTAACACGGACAAAGGTCTATCACGCACGTAAGACCCATACCAATCAACCTAATGACACCCTCTGTAGATTCTGAGGCAAGACTGCCGAAAGTATCCCTCACGTGCTGGCGAGTTGTTATGCGCTTGCGCAGAATAAGTACCTCACGCGTCATAATGCGGCCCTCAAAGTACTGTTCTGGGAAATGCTTAGAGAGCTTCAGCTCTCTGATACAGTGCCACCATGGTATTCTCCGGTCGTTCCAAAACCCATCTACGAGTCACCCGAGGCCCAAGCATATTGGGATATCCCAGTCTTTGCAGTAAGTGAGCAAGTGAGGCAGAACAAAGTGGTTGCGAGATTTATAGATCACGAAAAGAAGAGAGTTCTGGCGGTAGAAATGAGCTGCCCGTGGACGGAGAACAGAGAAAAGAAACAAGAAGAGAAGACCACCAAGTATGGCTCCCTCCGCTGGGAACTCAAGCAGCAGTTCCCAGGATATGACATTCGGCAGTACAACATCATCACAGATGTCCTGGGAGTGTGGTCCAGTGAGGTAGACGAGGCTATGAGGGAAATGTTCGGGGCTCGAGGAGGAGAGATTCTACTCCGGATACAGAGAGCCGTCATCTCGCACACCCTGAACATTACCCGCACACTGAAAGTGATGTCTTGAGGATAGCAGAAGAGTGAACAAAGACTTTTTTAGTAATTTTTGTTTATTAATTATATATTATGTAATATATATTATACTAGCTACAGAGTTAGCTATTAGGACCTCCTGGGTTACGTTCGACGCCCCAGGTTGGCTGGATAGGGATCCATATGGCATCCATACGTTTTCACTGTCATAATAATAATAATAATAATAATAATAATAATAATAATACATTTTTCACAGATCAAATAAGGTGTATACTGGGCTCGCAGATTGCATTGCAGGTTGATTCCAATATTTTCCAGCGTTGATTCCAGCGTTGGTTTATGATGGATTTTCAAAATGGAGTATGCAAACGAACTGAAGATCTATAACAAAGCAGTTGACTGAGTGTGCTTTTCTTCCTCTCATAGCTGATGATTTTTTTCTGAGTTAAGGAAAATTTTGATTGAAATAATTAATTTCATTCTATGAATAGCATTAAATTTTGAATTATTGACTTTAAAATATCAATGAGAAAAAGTTTTAAGGTACAGTTCAAGCCTGGTAAGTAAACGAGAGCCGAGCTGTTCTCTTTGTTGTGTTTATATTTTCATCACTACGGCCTTTATTCCGATTACTGATCTGGGTTCTCTACTCCTGGCAGCCTGACTAGGAAGCCAAAGTATACATTTCTTATTAGAGTCTTCATAATGATTGTACCATTTATTTAATTACTGGCCAAGCTTTGAACTCTAATTTCCGTTCTCGGTAAACACGTTATGCGAAATTGAGTCTTGCTTGAAAGTGAAACTGGACGCACGTTTGCAGGTTCTACAATTTTCGAATCAGTGTTCTGAAGACACTTGTGAGCGAGCAGTGTTTTAAAAGAGTTATTTACCCTTATCTTACACCCTCTTAAAA
>JAEMWC010001702.1:52500-105952 GCA_016490735.1 Pachyseris speciosa | reverse complement strand
ATTGTCAGTGTGTTTCAGCGCAACGAGCATTCGCAAGGAGCTTATATATTTAGCAAGAGTAGAGCGGAGCTCCACGATTATTTTTGTTTTACTGGTATCGAACAACTTCGCATTGCTTTCCTTGGGCCAGTTGTGTGTCCAAACTTAACCAGCAGCTGGGAAAACGAAGTGTCTTACGATCCAGATGCAATATTCGACAGTAAACGTTCGGAAAAGAAACAAAAAAACATTCTTGAGTCCAAACTACTTGCAGGTGAAAGCGTACAGAATTTTAAAGGATCAAAAACAAAACATTGCAAGAAAACAAAGTAAGATGCGTACGTTTGTTCGAATGTTCTTGGAGAAGGTGGAGAAATTAGACAAGTAACAAACATATCTTGTAATTAGCTAAAAAAATTCTAATAGCTGAGTCAGTTAGCAATCACGTGATCTTCTACTCATTTGGGAGGCATTTTTTCACAAGCTGCTCAAGCCGCGCATATTTAAAATTTCATTACGTCATTACAACTGGCCAATCAGGTGCCTCTCTAAAAAATTGCTGCGAAGCTGAACCATAAGCTAAAAATAGATTTTAAAAAAATATCATTGGAAGAGGCTCATGAATTGGGGATCCGTTCTCTTACCTCATCCACTCTTGTAAACCGTTATTCAAAAATTGCAACAACTTATATATCAGGTTAATTTCTCTTCCTTTAGGATAGGCTGTTTGGTTAGCGCGAAATACCCTGTCCCAAATGGAATCCTCTCACGTACGGTTTACAAATTTAAGTTTGCAGGCTGTAAGGCTTCTTCATGTACGTCGACGAAACTACCCGACATTTTTCAACATGTGTTAGCGAGCATATAGCCACGGACAGAGCCTCTCATGTATTCAAACCATGATAACAATCTGAAAACCGCCGCAGCCTGTGCTCCTCTAATTGTTTTAGCATTGTAGATCATTGTAGATCATTGTAGAGCATTGTAGATCATGCCACTCCCAATATTCAGCTAAGATGAAAGAATCCCACCTTAAATCAAAAATTCAAACACGTTAATTTAAGACTTTCTTAAAGTTCTCATATAGGGATATATACCAAAAGCCATAAATCTATTATGGCTCTTGTGTATGTGTGTTTAACACTGACCTATAGAAACGTGAAAAACAACGCTTATAACAACTTAGTATTTTATTGTTCTTGCTTTCATTAGGGATTCTAATTTGCACTGTATAGTTATTTAGTCAATTGCTGTATGTTATTTCATAACTGACGATGGCACCGAACATATCTTGGAGAAAACTTAAAGGTGTTTGTGGCAGTGTTCTCTCAAAATTTTTACTCAAGCTGATATAGGAATGGAAATGAGGTAGTAAATTTCCAAAAAGAAGCTGCTTAAATATACTACAAACAATAGCGTACTATAATCTTGGACAAAAATGTTGAGGAAATTGAGCTTTGAAGCCTTTCTACGTGCAAACAGTAATCGAATGAGTTTCAAAGTCTTCCTTCCCCTTACGTTTCCTTAAGAATGGCGGCTTCCCAAATTCAACATTGGGTAAGGGAATAGGGGAGGGGAAGTTACGTTAGGAATATTGTTGACCCACACATGTTGGAGAATGATTTTTGGACTTAAATGGAAATCTTTTCTCAACTAGTTTTGTACACGATTGTCGGTCGATTTCTTGTAGTTTCCTGTGTGCCACCTTTCCTTTCAACTGGAGTCCACCTTCACAGTTCCAAGGCCTATAATTGAAAAGCCGTGTTGGAGATGGTGGTAATTCAGTGGCCACCATTTGTAGCTTCTGGATCCCTAAGACAAGTCTGCTGGAAAGCATTTTTCACCATTACAATACCTCGTATAAAAGTGTGATTTACCTCGGATTGTTTCTGTAATGTATTGTTCTTTCAGTTGCGTAATAGTTTTAAGAGACTTGTGTCGCATATTAGAGAAAAGACCAGAACACTAGGACCAGTTCTACCCAAGAGTGTATCCTTAGTGGAAAAACTCCTCTCAAGCGTTGGTAAAGCCATGAACATCACTTCAAAAGATATTTATCTTCTCAACGCTGACCAGAGATTCAGGAAGAGGTATTTATAAAAAAAATATCATTAGTTTTGATTTACCTGTCACACCGTATTCCCAGCTTTTAATTATCGGAAAAAAGGTGGCTCTGAACCCTGTAGCCTCTTATGCAGACCTTCTTTTGGCGCGTCACACAATCTTTCCTCCCCTGTTGGGGAGAAAAGATTGTGTGACAAGCCAAAAGAGCGTCAGCGTAGGAGGCTATGAACCCTATGTACAGATTTTTTTTAAACTTTGCAGAAAGATGAATCTTCATACGCTGAATGCAATTCAATAATAAAAATACGGGCGTCATCCAACTCATTTTTTAGTTACACGCACATACAACCAAAATTAAGAATGTTTCTAAGAGGCTGTACTGTTGCTATGGTAACCTTATATGTCAAAAAATTGATAACAACTTGTTGACAAATAGTTGGGAAATGTTTTGATATCATGTTCAAGAAAACAAACAAAAATGGGAAAATTGTGGAAGTATCGATCCATTAAAGAGTTAAAAATAACACAATCATTTTGAGTCACCTTAAAGGGATGCTGTCATGGGTTAACATGCGCAGCATTTCTCACACGAAGAGATTTTCCTGAACGCGTTGATATCTTGTTTTTCTTTAAAAGTCGGCATTAAATAAGCTTTTATGAGGCTAATAGAATGTACAGAATATTTGGAATCCAAGAAATGTAAAAGAAGCCAAAAGTTATTTATTCAAATTACTGACAGTCGAGTTCAGTGAAGTGTGACCGGAAACACTGTCGGTTGAACAAGCGTTTCAAAAGCCAGCGCATGTGCGAAGATGATAGTGTCCCCTCAAGGCACTCTGAGATACATTCGACACGAAGCTGACCTCCAAAACAACAGTAAAGCGTCGATTCTCTTTGGCTATAAAAAAAGTTTATTTACCATTCCTGAAGAAACAACAGCTGCCTACATCAAGAGAAATAAATAAATATCTCTGTCAATTCATCCTACCAGTAAAACTAGATTAAGGTTGGATAAATCGATTGGAAAGAAATCGAGAAGAAAATACCGACTGAAGTAAATGGATGCTACCAGAACGTGTGTAGAAACTGAAACCTAATCAGTGGTGTGTCCTTTGGCAGACGACATGTGCCTCTTCGTGCACAAGTGCCCAAACGATATAGAGTTTGAAAACTAAAGAAAGTGACAGCTTTCCTTGAGAAAAAATCCTAACTGCTATTATTCTGTCTGGAAATACCTAAAGAATTTCACTGAGATGGTTTCTCGTTATGTTAGTCGTTGCAAAATGTTATAAGGGATTTAAACCACACATTAAAAAACAAACAAACAAAAGTACCCATAGTAACGTTGTGGCTATATGGTGGGCTCATTTGCGCCTTGCTTAGATATTCTTATAGGCTGGCCCTGATTACTAAATTACTCTACTAAAACTAGATAAAATTTAAATTTTCTTGAGAGTGGTCAATCACTGTGTTTCTTTCTCAGAACATCAACACGACAAAGGTACTCCTATTCCTGGTGGATGCAATAATACATAGCACTCGCCAGTCTTTGAAAGGTTCACCAGGAAACAGGACCTTTACTTCAAAATACCTTAGCATCAAAGTGGTTTCTCTATTTAGAAACAACGTTCACAACGTGACGCTGCAGTCAAAGCATGGTGGCTTTATAATTCCAGATCTTGGCATCGTTTCGAACATGACGGAGAACAGCTTTGAAATAGTGTTTTTAGAGGTACTGTAAAACTTATTGTTTGCGTTAATTTAAATCAGACTTCATTTCGTTTTGAATGTCGTCATATGGCGGACCATTCAGTCGGCACCGGGACGAGCTACATGAAATCGAGGCTAGTCAGGCTTTGATATTTGTTTTGCAGAAAAGTCTTCATTGTAGATCAGGTCTGTTTAATTTCGCTGTGCCTAAGAGTTGCTGTGTTTCTGAATGTCTCGAGGAGGGATAAAAATCCTCCACCGTTCACCTCTAAGGGGAAATAGTGGATTAATGCAATTCGTTGAGACGAAGAAAGGGAGTTCAGGATCGCCGCGGGAACTTAAGTTTGTTCGCTATATCATCATATCAGGATAGAAGATCTTAGAAAAAATAGTTAAATGACGAGCTTACGTGGTTCTGGTGGTGTTCCAACTCGATTTGCATGGTCAGTACCTTCCCCAAGGAAAAGAAAAGCTCCTCTCGAAAGACGCCCTCTCTCCCAATAGAAGAAGTTTTTGTTTACGTCCGCATCCACTCGCATGGAATCGCACGAAACAAATACTACGGTGTGATAACCAAGCGAATGAACTTCAACAGCCCGTCGTTGAAACCAGTCAAAGCATTGAGCCAACTGACAACGACTTGGAGGTAAATGCGATCGCTAACACATTTTCTAAGATCTTCCAGGCTGAACTTAAACAGTTCCACACACATGTAAAGTGGGACAAACCACAACAAATAAGATTTATTTTCCGTTTTCAAACCGCTAATCGATATCTTCGTTCGGCACCACCTCGCAAAGATATCGATTAGTGGTTTGAAAATGGAAAATAAATCTTATTTGTTGGGTTTGTCCCAGAACGTCCCACTTTACATGTGTGTGTTCACCACCCAGCTCCTTTATTGGAGGCATGATGGTGCAAAAACATTAAAAGTGGCCCAGAGTATAAACCCCTATTAGAGAGACGCACCTCTCGGGTACACAAAGGAATGGCAGCAGCGCGGATGCAGGAAGAGGTGGTGAACGACTTTTATGCCCCAGCCGCGCAAGAGGGGGAAGCCATCGGAGAGCTAATTCTTAAACTCCCACAAGAGCTTGGAGAGAGGATTCTCAAGGAGCTCATCGCAGCGAAAATTTAAGAGCGAAAGACTCTTGGTTGGGAAGATGTACACGAAGCAATCCTTTCTACCCCCTTCTGCTGGAAATGAGAACGAATTGTCTAGATATTTGTTTGTAGCAAATGCAGAGGGGATTGCAACAAAAATGGTCTTTGTACCTTGTGCTTTAGAGCTGGAAAACATTATATTGAGCCTCCTTGGTTTCATTTTGAATACTACGATGAAAGCGTCATAAACGCAGCTGAAGCAAAACAGTTGCGTGACACTTTTTCTTAGAAAACCGGAAGTCAATATTTTGCCCCCCCCCCCCCCCCCAGACCTCCCCAACCGGACAGAAAAAAATTATGGTGGTCGATTTCATCTTGTTGTATTTGGGCAAAAAAAACAAAACCAAAGCAGAAATCAACAAAAATTTACGCTCAGTTTACACACAGCAAGTTTTTCCCCATCACAGAAGCTGGTGAAGCGATGTGAAGATTATAAAGCTAGAAATAACGAGATTCTCTCACAACACTCTATCGATCGTGGAAATAAATTCAGCGAGAAAAAGGAGTCAATCTGGAGCCATTTTTATATTTTTGCCTCTTCCATCGCCTCAACAAATTGAGAGGCGATTTGTCTTACATCTCTCTGCTAAACGGCGTAGAAAGTTCCGAGATAATGAACCCAATTGCATGGAACAAAGCAAGAATTTTTGCCTCGTGGGAAGCAAAGGCCGTTCAGCCATTATTCATTCAGTCATCTCTTTAATTTAGGATTACATCATCCTGCATGGCCTCGAAAGTGCATGCATTGTGACAAAGGAGAATTTTTCTAAAGCTTGCAAAAAGCCTTTCAGGCTTTGCACCACAAGTGTGAAAATTTAAAAACTAATTCATATAAGGTTATAAAGGTTCTTAATCACATATATGAATTGTGGCTTGTATGGAAAGTATCTAATGATTGGAAAAAGCAGGGGCCTTTCATTAGCGAACTGTATACAAGCCCACCCCATGGAATAATGAAAAACCCCTGCCGTTATTCCATGGGTTAAAAACAATAAAAATATCACCCTTAAATGGTGTCGGGCTGTTGGGTAGAGCTATGGTTGGGCCTGCGCTCGGCGGAAGTGCCGGTTCAGCCTCAAGCCGGAGGGTGAAAAAAAAAACTTGACCCCAACAGGGTCTGATAGAGCTCAAACAGCGGTCTGGTGGTGGGCAAAACAAACAGACAAATACTTGGCCCCAAGAGGGTCTCATAGGGATCGAGTGGTGTGGTGGTGGGCAAAACAAATATGATAGTGCTCGAGCAGTGTGGTGGTGTCTCATGAGGAACGAGTGGGAATTTAAATTTCAATTGAGTCCTCATGAGAGGTTTGGTGGCCACCAGTTTTGCTTTTTTCTGAATGATTTTCAATTTAACCTCTGTTTTATGAAACAAAGAGAAAATTTCGTGTTTTTACCCAAAAATTTCAATTTAAAACTCTGCGGTTGCCGCAATTTTTTTCTGAATTCGTCTCTGATTTCCCCAAGAATTTCTAAGCGGATTTTCTCCGACATCAGACTGTGTTGGCTGTGGGGGTGTGGGCTTTGGCGCCTTCAACTTCAATCGCAGAGATTCTTTACCTCAACCTCTATTTTGCATTGTCAAAATCCGTTTTGAGATTTTTTCTCAGTTGCTGCAGCCGGTGCATTTCTGTTTCAATTTCAACATTTGAACCATGTTCATCTTGAAGCGCACTGATCTTTGCTTCAGTTTGCTCACGTTTGGTTCTCAGGTTTTTCACTTCTTGTTCAGCTTTTTCTTTTTGTGAAATGTTTTTTTTTCTGTCTCTTCCAGCTGTTTGTTTGCCTCTTTTGATCTCTGTGGTTCTTGTCTTATTTCTTTGATGTACTGATCAATTTTATATTCAGCTGTTTCCCGGTGCGCATTTTTTATTTCTTTTGGAAGTTTTGGATTCATTTGTTGTTTACCAGTGCCCCTTTCTTTTGTGTACAGATCGTAGAATTTATTGCCGGAGCCGGCCATTTTGACAATAATTCTGCCACTTTTTGGGTCGTAGTTAGTTTCAAGCGAAGTTGGACTTGCATCTGGAAACAGGTTTGTCAAAGCCGTCCGAGATTGTTCACTCTGTGTTTGTGCAACAAAAGATGTCTCTTCACCATAAGAGGTGTCTGGCTGCCCGCTTTGTTCTTCGAGCCTTGTTTTCAATGGAATATACTCTCCCCAGGAGTCGATGTGGCGCCAGGTTCGACAGGGGAAAAGGGGTGGGTTCTGTCTACTTCCTCGTCATCATCATTGTTGTCATAGTCATCGTCGCGCACCAAAAGCGGGTCCTCCATTTCTGCGTCATAGCCACCTTCCGCCATTGAGATTTATCCAAGACAATTTTATTTTTCAATTGAATATTAAATCCACTGTGTATAACAATGTCTCAGGGCACGGAAGTGCAGCCAAACCTTTTGCCGACAAACAGAGAAAACACTCGATGCCATAAAAGCCGAGCACGCGGTCAAGCGCATAACATTTGATGGGAGCGAAGCCAGCCCCGGCGAAACACTGTACGTTTTGGTTCCCAAGCTGAACAAGCACGAGGTTCTCGTGCCCGGCTCGCTTTCCCTAGTGTTCAACATAGACTTGGCTGGGAGGCACGCCAACAACTTCCTCGTGCAAAACGTTTTGCAGGCGCTGGTCGACAAGCTGGTTGTAAAGTACTCAGGCACAATTTTGCAGGACACTGTCCGGTACCACATTTTCAAAATCTGGCAGGACCTTTTTCTTTCCCAGAGGGAGCAAACAACATGCTGCTCGAGGACATCCAGACCGAGGACCTCTGGAAGATCCGCTCGGATGTGGGGGACAAGAAAACCGCAGGCGTCGCCGCAGAAAACAAGCTTGAAACGATTTACAAAAACAAGTACCGGATCCGGCTTGACCACCAAATCCTGACCGACCACGGCGTCTTTTATCCCCAAGTGCTTTACAATAGCCTGGTTTTCGAGCTAACCCTTGCAGAGGCCTCAAATGTGGTTAAAAGCTCGGATACAACAAAACTCAAATACAAACTGAAAAACATCCAGCTTGAGTACGAGATGATCCGGAGAGAGTCTTTGGCGAACAAGGCGCAGAGCTTCTATACCTCCGGGAAAGAGTTCTTGTACGACCATGTGCATCGGGAGGAGATTGTCACATTTGCAAAGAATGCCGCAGCCCAGTTAAACATCCGGGTCAACTCCCAAAGAAGGTCCTTGAAAGGAATTCTTCTCCTCCTTATCGAAACGTATACCGCAGGCGCCGGGATTCAGAAAAGTTTGTCAACCCCGACCTGACGAAAGTTAATGTCACAGTTAAGGGCTCGCCCAATCGGATTTACAACAACAGTATCGACGGCAAAGATATTTGGGAGGAGCTCGCCGCTTTTTCATGACCACAAAAAACAAAACTCAACGCATGAATGTGACAAGGTTTTACGCTGACAACAAGTTTGGGCTGCTGATTGATTTGAGGTCCATGTCTGAACACGGCATGCACAAAGACACCTCGTGAGCACAAAAGACGGGGTTCAACTGGAGCTCCAGCAGACCGCCAGCAGCGGTTCTGGAAACATTAACTGTCATGTCTTGACAATCAGCGACGTGCAGATGAACATTCTGGGGCAGCAATTAGAATCTTCCCGGAATTGAAAAAGTTTCAGGAATATACGCCCCCATTGGCCTTCCAGGTGTTGCGGTTGAAAAAATGACCCGCATAACATCCCCTTCAACGCTTTGTTTATTGGCCCGACAAATTCTGGCAAATCCCAGTTCATCGTTGACCAGTTCTACCGCCCTTTCCGCGGGAAGTTTGACTCCATCGTGTTGCTCTGCCCGACGTTCGCACACAACAAGACATTCCAGCGCATTGGCGAAAGGGATCCGCGAATGGAAATCGTGATTTGCGAACAGCATGAGGTAGAAACGTGGTTGAAGATTGCAAAATTTGCATTCGCGGGAACCAACACCCTATTGATTCTTGATGACTGGGTGGCTTCAAAGGATGTGAAGGGGCGCACGGGCGAACTCGTCAACCTCGCTTTCTCGGCCCGCCACCTCACCATCAGTTTGTGGGTGCTGACCCAAGAGTATACCAGCATCACCACGTCTTTTCGAGAGACCATTGCAGTGGTTGTTCTTTTTTACACCCCTCCAGCCAAGGCAATGAAAAGCATCTTTGAGGATTTTCCACAGAGGAGTACAAAGCCCTCATTGCACGGCTGAAACTGCGGAAGTACGCGTACCTTGTCTTTTCTCTGCAGCACCCGTTTGATTTGTGCCTGAAAGGCATTTAGCTTCGGGAGCCAAATTAAAAAAAAATGAAAAACCTGGTATAGCATTTCTTGCGGAGAAGCAATGGCAGAAGAAGAGCGTGCGATTGCAGAAGTTATGAACCTTTTAGAAGCCGAGCTGGCAACCAGCAAGCGTGTCCTATCAGGCAGTAGCATTGTCCAAAGCCCTGACATCCTGCGCGAGCAGCTGTCTGCGCTAGTGTCGACTGGCAAGTGTAAGGAGGCCATCGGTGTTTTGCGTTGACGCAGGTGAAGCGTCTCACCAACAAAGAAGTCGAGAAGTACAGAAAAAGGTACGAGACCTATGTTGGCTCCAAAACAACAGAACGTTTGATCGACAGCTTCACTTAGTTGGTCACCAAAGCTGTTTGAATGGTCGTTGACATAAAAGATGTCGAAGCCTATCAGAAAGAGCTCAAAAAAGACTACATTTTATCAACAAAGAGCTCGAGTCCATGGGTTCTGTTTCCAAAGAGATGGAAAAACACAAAACTTTTATCAGGGGGGGGGGGGGGCACCCGGAGATTCACCTCGACCAGTCCATTGTCGAGCGTTTCAACCGCACACTGGCTGAACGCCTGTTCGGCCACCAGTACGCTGTGGAAATGCATCTACCAGAAGGAAAACGATCCACTGCATTAGTGAAGCGGCTGCCCTAGGTTGTTGTAGCTTTGAACAACGAGGAAACAAGTGTTACTGGTAAGAAGCCCGCAGAAACGATAAAGGAAAAGGCTGTTCTTTGCAAACCCTCAACAACATATCGAAGACCTGTGGGGGCGCGCAAAAAACAGCTCCCCTCTCTTGGTAATTTCCACTATCTTTACCAACCTGGGGAGTTGGAGGGCGGCACAAGAAGAGCCACAGACCCTGTTTGCTCTTTGAAGGTCTTTGAAACCCGACACGTCGGTTTTGTACTATTTGCATGACGGGCCCAAACACAGTTTCGTGTGTGAAGAGTTCTTGGTTGTTCCCCCAAACACGGAACTACCCCACGAAAATCTCTTCTAACAGTTCCATTATGGCGTCCTCTAGCATGTCCTCTTGGATGTCCAGAAGGGGTTGAACCCGAAAACCTCATCTAACAGCTACATTATGTCGTCTGCTTGGATATCCAGAGGGTGTTGTACCCGAAGGCATTTGTATTGAGTCCATCGTCTGCTATCCATCTCTTTGAATCAAATGCCGACAGCGAAGTCTTGTTCACTCGCTGTCCGAAGATTTCATGTTTATCACTCCGTAGGACATGCATTTCATGCGCCATCTGGCTCCCACCAAGAAGCATTTCTTTGTAATGCTCGTGCAGGATTTGCTTTTTTACCACGTTCTTTTTCACGCCCTCTGCTTTTTCGATGTTTGTTTCGTCCATTCTCAGGACTGAGTACATTTTTGGCCACAAGCAGACTCACTCGGTAATTGGCGTTCAGGCGCATTCGTCTTTCATTTATCCAAAACATTTTTGTTGATTTCTGAGTGGAGTGGATGCTCTTTCGAGTAGTCTCTCATGTCAAATAGATCCAGGTAGGCGCCCATGTCTTTGCAAATGTCTGTTTCTATTTCGAGCAGAAAGCTGTCAGTGTCTGTGTACAGAAGTTCACACTTCGAGCCGTACTGCTTTTTGAGGAAGTTGTAGAAGAAATCGTACATCAAGAGTTTGCTGTTTTCGAGAATCGTCATCCCGGTGTAAACGGGTTTGTTGAGAAGCAGTCTGCTTTTGCGCATGTCGATCCCGGCCAGGTTGTTTGCAAAGAACGTGTGTCTTGAATACAGAGGGCTGGCAATTAGTTTTCTGAGTTTGGTTTCTTTGTGGCTGCGCACCAATTTCACATCCACGCGATTCCGCAGGTTTTCCATGGTTTTCCCGTAGACTGAGTTGTTCATTAACTTGTAAAAGTCTTTCTCGAAGTTGTTTTTAGCCTTCTTCCGAAAGTTTGTGTTCATCCGGATGTAAGGCTCCATCCAGCGTTGTTGTTCGAATTCCAGCACTCTACCGGCTCTTTTCAGTTTTATACCCTGCGCAAGGTAAAACTGAAAGTTTCGGTAGTGTACCACGTAGTTCTTTTTGTCCTGCAGTGTTAGCAAGAGTTTTTTGCAGTCTGGGGGGTTCAGATTGAGGTCTTTCATAAGGTTTTGTTGATAAGGCGACAGCCACTTTCTTGGCACCATTTTTTCTCCAGGGGAAGGGGATAGCTTTTGTGCTCTTCATGAAGCTCTACTGGGTATTCGAAGTCGACGTCTAGAATCCAATCGGCTTTACCGTTTTCATTTTTGTCAATAATTTCTTCCTCTGATGGCATCACGCGTTTCCACCTGAAATTGTTTGTCGGGAGAGCTTTGCTCATTGCCCGTTCATAGAGATTGTTTGCGTCGAAAATCCACCTCACTCCCCTCTTTCCACGAAGAGAGACACGTCGATATCGGTCAAGAGCTCCAGCTCGACGCCTGTCTTTTTCAGGAGAGCATCCCAGGACAGGCCAGGCGAGGTGTAGTAGTGCGCCGGATCCAGCCCGTAGTGCTTTTGGCAGAGATCTCTGAAGATTTCGAAAACATCAGCAAGCAATGCAACATCTGTCCCGACATAAAGGTCGTGGTAATCACTAATTGTTTTACAGCTGAGCGTTTCCCAAAGGTTGTGCCCATGTGCATAATCTTCGTTCGAGATGAGTTCGCCAGATAGTGTGCCGAAGAAACTTTCTTTGGCCGGGAGGCTTGTTTCTTCGGATCTTCCCCGCGAGTCCATGTACTCGTATGGGTAACTGCCTTTTTGGAAAGTAACTCAAGCTCTTTGTTCCCTTTGCCTTTGGTGATACTTTGTACAAGCCTTTTTGTGATCTTGAGCGAATCTTAGGAGGTTGCTTTGACCAGCAAGCCAAGGCTGGAAAGCAGAATGGCATTGCTGTCGATAAATCGCAAATTACCCAAAGAGAATGAAATGTATTTTTCCATATTGTTGGCAATGCAATTCAGCTCTCCAGCCCCCTTTGTCTGCGACATTGCTTGCATCAGGTAGTGTGCATCGTAGCCTTTCAGATTGTGGAAAACGACTGGTATCGGAATTGTTTTAGGGTTTATTCACAGCTTTTTGTTGCATGCGTCATGCGCAGCTCCGCAGAATCCGCCGTAAATGTGGCAGTGGTCTTTCACAGTATCTCTAACATTTTTCCGAAGCAGTGGCATTGCGCAGAACAGACATTCTTCTCGATTTTTCTCGATCCATTTGTCGATTGGATCTTTTTCTTTTCTTTGCATTTTTGGTCCTATAAACTTGTTTATTTTGAGCATTTTGTAAAAACAACCTCTGTGACTTTGTCCGCAGTACTTGTCAGTGTCTTTGTTCCAGACACCGATGGAGTCAACAAATTCGGGCTTCACAAGGCGTTCGTTGCGGATGTGGCAATTCTGAGCGTTTTTGAAGCTCCACCAATCGCTGTTTGTCATCACAATCGGTGCCGGCGTTTTCAAGCTTTCCCGCAACCCTCTCTGAACTTCAAGATCCTTTCCAGAAACGCTTCTGCGGCGTCTTTCTCCCCATCAGCTCCCTTTCCGTATTTCACAACTGGCCCACTTTTGCCATCACATCTGACAACTGTGAAGGCGAACCCGCAGGCTTCGTGTTTGTCTGTTTTTTCTGTGCATTTTGTTTTCTCGTGCTCGTTATCAGGGATGTTTTTAATCAGAGCCTCGAAATCGGCGTAAATCACAAACGGCGCTTTCATCTAATGTGAAAGTTTTGAAATTTGAGTATGTCATTTTTCTTTTTTCCGGCATTTCAATCCTTGTTGGGGTTCCATTCACGTCATTGCAATGTTCTGTGTGCTCCTCGAGAATTTTGTCTTTTGTAAACCCTATCAAACACCTTGTGCAAAAGTGTTTTTTATCCCTGTGTTTGGTCTGATCATAAAGTAAAGCTGACAGCTTCTTCACAAAACAATAGTCAGTGTTTTCACCTTCTTGAAAAAGCATCAAGTTTATTCTTTGAATCTTTTTATCCTTCTCACTAATCCTGTTCACAATGACATGGTCATTTTCCCACCCAAAAACATTGATGGTGAGTCAGCAGTTTTGCTTCTCAAGCTTGTTGATCTGTTTTAACGGTGTGGGAAAGTCAATACCTTCCCAATTGATTCCGTCGTTTTTCGGATATTTGCTTGTTCTTTCTGGATGAGTTTGGACAGGAAACAAAGTCGCTCTCAAAGCCCATTTCAAACATTCGTTGTCTCTGTTTTTCACATTGATTATTGCTTTTTTGTTTGCCAGTTTTTTGGGAAGGGGGGTGTAAGCCCCCCCTCTCAAAGGTTGGTACCTGGCTACGTTGACATAGGCAATTGTTATTTCATCAACTGCCCATCCAGATCCTCGCTCTGACCAATTTTCCATTTCACCTTTGATCATGTCATTAAATTCTTCAAATCTTTCATCAAAAACTTCAAGGTTTTCTTTTGTAAAAACGTATGCATCTTCTTTGAAACAATGCCGGTGTTTTTCATCTTCCATTTGTCCACCCTCATTTTGCCTTTCGCATTGAAAGAACACTTCCATCCCGAAGCTTGCTTTCACACTCCCCAGTTTTTCTGTTTCCGTTTGTAAAACCTCGAAAGCTTTTCTTTACATTGTTTCTTGGCTAAAGTTAAGAACGTCTCTTCTGTTAACATTTTCTTGTCCAACATCCATTCTCTAAGCATGAAGCCAACCATCAAAATTAGTTGCTGACACATTAAACTCGTCTCGAGGTCGAACTGATGGAGGCTCCAAATTCGGCTCTCCCATGGCTGCCCCCGCTTGCGCGGCAGGGGCATAAAAGTCGTTCACCACCTCTTCCTGCATCCGCGCAGCCGCCATTCCTTTGTGTACCCAAGAGGTGCGTCTCTCTAGTAGGGGTATATACTCTGGGCCACTTATAATGTTCTTGCACCATCATGCCTCCAATAAAGGAGCTGGGTGGTGAACACACACATGTAAAGTGGGGCATTCAGGGACAAATCCGACAAATAAGATTTATTTTCCGTTTTCAAACCGCTAATCGATATTTCGCAAGGTGGTGCGGAGCAAAGATATCGATTAGCGGTTTGAAAACGGAGAGTAAATCTTATTTGTTCTGGTTTGTCCCAGAACCCCCACTTTACATGTGTGTGTTCCTTCGGCGATAGTGAACTTCTTTCCTTCGTCTGCTTTCCCCTCAAAGGCGAACTGGGAAACTGAAAAAAAAAAAACACTTTCTCTGCTGTGGAAGACTTCACTCTCCTCTGGTGGCATTTAGGAACCCAAAAACGCGTAGGGAGGGCGAAACAACACTAACCAAATCGACGTCAAAGCAAGACTTTCTGGGGACAAAACATCGGAGCCTTAGTAGCCTCGCTTTCATGCGACTCATCCCAAGCGCCGACCGAGTGGTCCGCCATATTTGCATTCGGTGTATACCTTTTTCTTTTTTCCCACTGGAATGAATCTGGGATTTTCACAAACACCATTCATTGACGGTTTTCTCACTTCGTCTAAAGCTATTTGTTATAATGATCAACGTCACTACCACTTAAATCAACATCCGCATCATCGTCATCGTCATCGAGATCGTCATTGCTATTATTAGTGTTGGTGGTGGTGGTGGTGGAGCTGCACGCGCCAAATGCGCCCGCGAAGCACCATGGGTAAGAAAATAAGGTAACCTATCTATGAGGGATATTTTGGTTCGGGTATGACGTCATCATACTAACATGTACGTCCACCCATCCATTTAAGCCAATGCAAAATGTCACGCTCGAGATGTGGGCAAATCGCGTTTTTAGGCCGTAAATCGGGTGTCGAACTACGTTTTTGAAAATATAAACAAGAAATTCTCCAAGAATTTGGAAGCGGCGTTTTTGACCATCCGAGCCGGATGAATGCACAGGATATAGTTCACGTTGATCGTAATTCAATTTTTGTCACCTTTCAATTGGCATGACAGACAATTCGTGACTTCCGAGTAGTAAAGACTTTTAAAATTCGTTCATGTGTTTGTGGAAGATTCTGTTGAGCCAGTGCATTAGTGCGTTCTCTACGTTCTGTAAAAGTCGGGTAGGGTCGGTGGTTAAACTCCTGACAGAGTCAATTTTTTTTCCTTTGATCTCTATCCCTTTTCACTTGTTTATCTTTTTTCTTTTTGTCCACGCTTAAGCTGTAAAGCGATTTTGCAATTTAACAGGGAAAAGTGGTGAACCGATTCTATGGATATTCGCAACTCGAGAAACCAAGGCTAACTGCCGGTGAAGCTTGACAAAACAGTGGCACTTCGATTTGTTTCACAATTTCAAAGAAAGCGAAGAATTTGGTATAAATCTGCGTCTTAGATCCGTTAACCAGTTTCTGGACGATAACCGACATCACCACTAAAAAGCTACGCTAGCTCTAACTACAAACAATGCCACGAAATCAAAACAGCTGCCTTGTTGATTTCATTCAGTATTGCACCATCATCGCAGTAACTCGTAATTCAGACTAAACATTTCTTTTAAAAAGGCTTTCATGATTCCTGACTCTGATCCCTAAATAAACATTTTTGTTCAAGAGCATTTCAATTTCCGTGCATTATTCGGTCGTGCACTGAATTCTTGTCACGCGTGTCACGACACATCGCATCGCATCAGTATGGCCAAAATCAGTACATTTGACAAGAGAAATCTTCCAGTTAAGGTTGCAAAAACACCAAATGACCGCCACTCCGGTTCAACGAAAGTGAAGAATTTGCCTGATCTAAAGTGCCACATTCCCATGAAGATATGTTCGATTCGGAAATTCTCTCTCAAAGGAAGTTTGTTTTCTATGCCTCAAAGGAATTAGTTTGCTATGTCCGGGCTATGAGATGTTAAATCTGTTAAAATTCTCCCTAACAAAAATTTCTCACTTCTGAGTGGCGGTACCGATAAGCACCCTCACATTGTTCTTAACTGTAGCGGCTTCGAACCCTACAGAACTCAAGAACTATGTCTTCGTCTTTCTTTAGTTCAGTCTCCAGAATTATTTATTTGGCCGAGCGGGAGTCTGGGGCAGGTGACGGACACCACGACGAAATAAAAGTATTACAAGAAGCGGCTCGTCGCCTAGCGACGGCCGCTTAATAACGAACTGAAGACATAGACAAGAGAAGAAACGTAGGTTCTTTTAGCGGCATAAGATCCGCAATAATAGCTAACCTCTACATGAATCATTTTGAGGAAAAAGCATTGACAGCCACGCCTTGCACGCCTAAGATGTGAAAACCCTACGTGGATGACAACTTTACCACCTAGAGTCATCAAAAAGTACATATTTTCTTACAACATATCAATAGTCAACAGCCGACGATCCGCTTCACTATGGAAACTGAAACTGGCAACGCAATCCTCTTTCTTGACACGCTGGTCATTAAAGAGCCAGATGGGTACCTCTCTACCAGTGTCTAAAAAAAGCCTACACATGCTGACCTGTACCTGGCGACTGTGATTCACGGCACCCTCAATCTGTAAAACGTGGTCTTGATAAGTGCCTCCACGATCACTTGTTTCGAACGGTTAACCGTTTTCATATGTAAAAATTCCACGAAAACCATGAGACAAACAGCCAAAGCGAGGTGAATATGTCTGCGTTGTGGTTCAATTTTATCCTTGGTTCAATTTTTAATTCCCTTTGTTTACCACACACACGAACAAAAGAAAATAAAAATTGAACCAAGGTTAAAATTGAACTACATCTGTATTTCACATGAGAAAATATTTCCTAATATGTGAACGTCTGTACACCCTCTCGTTCTGCACCATTGAGGTCAATTTATGTAGTGGACTGGTTCGTAACTTTGCATTCGCTCTGTTGTTCACTGATCTTGTTTATACTGTTTATTACTTTAATTTAACAGATGTGGAGTACGCCTTTTAACCCTTTCACCTGGGACAAAAGCAGCCAAAGAGTGGCAACTAATGTGGCAAGCTTAGACGTCAGGAATGAAACCGAGGATCTACTGACCATATCTGGGCTGTCACCAGGTGTTACCATCTTAGTTCCTCTGAGAAATCCATTTGCTCAGCGTACTGCAAACTTATCGTTTGGCAGACTTGGAGTTATAATACATCATAATATAACCGTTCAATATGGACATTCCATGATTCAGATCGCGATAGTATCTGACGATGACCACATTGTTGTCCCATACATCCGAGTATCCCAAACCAGAGAGATATCACCTCAAAACAGGATTTTAGAGTGCAAGCGTGCTCACGGACAATGGCTCCACACCGGGAACATCACTTGTGGGGGGGGACAAATGTAACAATAACCTTTGTGGCATTATATCCTGGAAACTACCTACTGGAGACAGAATTCGGTGCTCAACCAAGCAGTACCAACAATGATCAAAAGCATGATGAGGAGAACCGAGACGAGGGCCAATGCATCAAGATCAAAGAGCCTCCTAGGTCAAAGACAGAAAACATCGAATACAGGTTTATAGTTACCGAGGCTGCCTGTCTTTTCTGGGACTCAGATAAATCTAACTGGAAAACTGTTGGGTGCAAGGTAAACAAATATCCATGCCACCGTGTTTCTGTTTGCTGTTATTTCGTTGGAGGTCGCATAGAATACAGATGATAATATAAATTATCAGGCATGTGTATAAAAATATATATTCAAACATCAAATTTTATGACGTTATCTCAACAACGCAATCCGTAAACTGTCACCAATTTACAGGCAAGTAGAGTGAGTATGTACAGCTGAATCTATGAGGCCAAACTCAGCTGCTGATGCTTGTTTGTGTTAATGTTTCTACCAATACAATCTTAACGCTGTTTCATCTCATTGGGAGTTCTAAGCTCAGATAACATAACTCTGGACTTGAACAGTACAATATGTGGTGATTGACTTTTCAATTCATAGCCGATACGTTAATGGCTCGATTTTGACCTTTTAAGGTGGATGAAATTACGAACACAGTTCCATTATGAAGTGTTCTTGCAGTCACCTGACGTCCTTCGCAGGAGGATATCTGGTACGGCCAAATGAAATCAACTTTCAGAAAGCATATAACAAGCTTCGATCCCCAGATGAAGGAGGCACATTTCTTTTACTTGTAGTGGTCATGACTTGTTTTCTTCTTTATTTGATCGCAATCGTCGTGGCCAGAAGATTTGACAAGAAAGAAAAGGCTCAGGTAAGCTACACGCTATATGCTACGTTTGTTGTCAGAATAATAAAATAACAATTTCAACGATGAAATATATCACAATTGGAATACATCACATTTACCTGATTAAAATCCACAAAGGGGAAGGAACTTGCATCAAAACAGTACACTTTTATATTTGTCTTCCCCTAAGTCTTATATTGCCAATATTAGAGTTTGATTTAGGATTTTCTTCTCCTTCAGCTCCAAGACGCGGAACCAACAGGTATGAGTGTTGCATCAGATAAGGCGTCACAAATACGAGTTTCCATAAAGACAGGTGTTTGGCCAGATGCAGGAACGACAGCTAACGTGTCTTTCATCATGTACGGACATGAAGGCAACAGTGGCATTCTTAAAATACCTGACAACTGTGGCGGTGACTTCAATCCAATTTTCTCCCGAGGTGCTGAACAATTGTGTGCGGTATTTTTAGACAAAGAAATCGGTGAGATCTACGCCCTTCGTGTGTGGCATCACAATTCAGGTGACGACCCTTCATGGTATTTGGAACAGGTAACCATTACAAACCCGAACACTGGAGGTCGCTGGAAGTTTGTGTTCGAGACATGGCTTAGCCTGGAGGACGAGTCCTTCTCCAATGAAGTGTTTCAAAAGCCCTCCTTTTCCGATTCTAACATAACAAACAAAGCTTTAAGGGAAATGTTCTGTGACGGCCATCTCTGGATGTCAGTTATTACTAAGACCCCAGGGGACTATTTTACAAGAGTTCAGAGAATGTCATCATGCTTTTGCCTGCTACTGTGTACCATGGCTGCTAATGCTACTTTCTATCGCTGGGAGACGCAGTCGTCCCAAACTATCAACTTGGGACCGTTTAAATTTTCTGCTAGACAGGCTGTCGTGAGTATGCAGAGCACCTTGCTCATCTTGCCTCTTCATGTCATCATTTTGTTGTTTAAGAAAAGCTCAACACGCTTACAACGTGAAAATTCACGTCGTTGGCTGTGTGTGTTCTACACCGCATGTATACTGTGTGCTGTGCTCGCTGTCACTTCGGCTATTATAACCGTTTCCTACAGTCTCTCATGGGGAAGCGAGAAAAGCCAAGAGTGGCTCTCATCAGTCACTACGTCCTTCTTTCAAGACGTCCTGGTAGTGCAGCCATGCAAGTGCCTACTTCTTGTCTCGCTGTCCGTCATGTTTGCCAAATGCAAAGCCAAGAACGTGTTTGCATTACAACAATCTGATCGCCAACTTCCGGTAAACGAAGCGGCCACCCTTTCAATGACGCCCACTGAGTTATCAAAACTAAAAAGGGAGATTGCCGCCAAAGCCAGACACCGCTGGTGCGTTCGCCAAACAGGCTTCTACATAACCTTTCTTATTGTTATTGGTGTGCTTTCCTATGGCAACAGGGACTCGACACGATATCTTTTATCGAAGTCCCTTGATGATCATCTTGGCAATCTTGAGAAGGTAAGAGTCTTTTTTTCGTTTACAGGATAATTGTTGTCCACTTTCTTCGATACAAGTCCATGGCTGAATGAAAACGGAATTAAAACAAATTTAGAATTTAGATCGGAGAATATTCGACAGCGTGTTAGTGAAGCACTAGCTAATCCAAAGGATGATAATTTTGTTTCTAATCTAATAATATACACGAAAAAATTACTCAATTCTGATTGGCTAAAAAGCAGTGAAGTTTTGCTGTAACACAGTGCAAAACCATGTAATACCAGTGCAAAGTTGTAATACAGTGCAATTACAAATGTCTTTTGATTGGTTTAGAAACAATAGAAATTTGAATTAGCCAATCATATCTATAGCAACAAGTTCGCGATAAGTTTGAGCCGCGTTGGAAATTGTGAAAATATAAAACAATGGCCGGCGTTTTGAGCAGGTTTCCTTTCGCAGAGGAGCTGAAAACAGCTCTAAAAACGAGCACAGTGCGAAAAGCACTGCTTTTTGGCTGTCTGTTTGGAGAAAGTGATGTCTAGAGAAGGGAATTGCCGACGAAATCGAACGTTGTGAGCCCGTTGAACTTTGTTCAAGCCACTTACGCCTAGAAAACAACAACAAACAACAGGAAGATTATGAACCAGAAATACTGAAGGTAATGATTATACAGCACTTGATAGACACTTGAAAAACAAAGCAGCCTTATAGCTATGTATCACACGATTTTTCTCTTGTAATTTGGAAAAATAAGCACTTGTAAATTTTTTCAAAGACCACAAAATGCACTCGCCCTACGGGCTCGAGCAATTTTGTGAGTCTTTGAAAAAAATATACTCATGCTTATTTACTCCAAATTGCACTCGAAATCATGTGATTACCTATACTAAATTGCGGGCCGTTAACAACAAAAAAGGAGTTCTTACCACAAACAAAGAAACCTTAATGCCGAGATATTCAGCAGCAACAAAGGCTCAAAAGTTGTCTGGTGACCATTTTATGAGCTTTGTGTAGACTGTAACGAGTTCTCCTTTTTGACTTTTAAAAGTCTTTGTCAATTGGTAATCACCCATCACTTGAGAAGAAACCCTTAGCTAAAATAAAACAAAAAAGATGAATAGTAGAAGTGTAGTGACATTCTCCGTTCTGAGATTGTGAAGTCATTACAGAGGACTCACCTTGCGACACCCACACTCTGGTGTGACTGGGCGTGGTTACTTGAGGTTTGGGAGTGGAACTAATGGCAGTGAAGTAGACATGTTTTCACATCACTGTTCGGTATCAGTGGAGTACTATACTGATTCTCAGCTTCGAATGAACATTTTATATTATCACCTAGTTTTTATAAGAAATGATTTGGAAATACATGAGACAAGAAATATAAGTGATAGGAACCGACGTTTCGGTGCATCTTGCGCCATTATCAAGGTTACATGATTTAAGATAAAAAACGATTTGTGAAAAGGCTAAGCTGAAGCGAATTTGCATTAAAAAAAAAGCTAATTACATGAATACTTTAGCACGAAGAGAATCAGACTGTACATTCAGTGCTGGTTTAAGATCTTGAATACAAAGCATTTCATTAACAAGAAATGCGCTATAGAAATGCACTTTCGAAATGCTCTATAGTATTTCTTTTGAGGACAGTTGTTCACAGTACCGACCTGTGACCAGACCCCTCCTAGCGTCTTCTGTTACAATCTTGCTTGGCATGTACACAACAGCCTATGTGCCCTTAGAGTGGCTTCAGCTTACTTGATCACATTAATTTGTGAAGTATCTATGTCACTCCAGCCACATCCCATAAGCTTCACGTTTTCATTCCTTGTTTTATTGATATGTGGGTACTTGAGCCTGAGCATTAGCTATGCCAAGCTGATGAGGCCTAACAAGGCCGAAACAGCTGTCCATGGCTGCTAATGCTTGGGCTCAATCTTTGCTTTGGTAGATTTAAGGGGTAATGCCCATTACTTTGTGGCCTTAGTGCTCTTAAAATGGCTTCAGCTTACTTGATCACATTAATTTATGAAGTATCTGTGTCCCTCCAGCCACATCCCACAAGCTTCACGTTTTCATTGCTTGTTTTATTGATATGTGGGTACTTGAGCCTGAGCATTAGCTATGCCATGCTGATGAGGCCTAACAAGGCCGAAACAGCTGTCCATGGCTGCTAATGCTTGGGCTCAATCTTTCCTTTGGTAGATTTAAGGGTAATGCCCATTACTTTGTGGCCTTAGTGCCCTTAAAATGGCTTCAGCTTACTTGATCACATTAATTTGTGAAGTATCTGTGTCCCTCCAGCCACATCCCACAAGCTTCACGTTTTCATTGCTTGTTTTATTGATATGTGGGTACTTGAGCCTGAGCATTAGCTATGCCATGCTGATGAGGCCTAACAAGGCCGAAACAGCTGTCCATGGCTGCTAATGCTTGGGCTCAATCTTTGCTTTGGTAGATTTAAGAGGTAATGCCCACTACCTTGTGGCCATAGTGCCGTAAAGTGGCTTCAGCTTACTTGATCACATTAATTTGTGAAGTATCTATGTTTTACACAAAACCTTTTCAGGCATCAAATCGAAAGCTGTTCTGGACTTGGATGAACGACACCTTAATACCGTATCTTTATTCCCACCACCAACAATCAAACCATGAAGAGACTTTAAGTCTTTCAAACGTAAGCGGCGAGCTCAAGTCTGCCATGATTGGAATGTTACGACTGCGTCAAATGAGAGCAAGAGAAGGTTAGTAAAATTATTTTAATCGAATTCCAATTGCTTGATAACTCGCAGGAGAGTTAGTAAGGTTCTTATTTTTTCATATGCTCAAAAAGCTACACTCTAAAGCCAATATATCTTTTCCTTTTAGTTCAATGCCCAGCCCACAAGGTCATCAACTGGTGGACACGTGCCTGCTATGATTTATACTCTCGCAAAAAGGAGTCCAGAGATCCTTTTCATCCTAAACACCCAGTCTCTTGGGTACAATTTAAACAGTGTCCTTATCCGTGGAAGTACCAAACAGAAAAAGAGCTAAGCTCATCACAAAAATGGGGGCGTCACGCCTGGTATGGAGGTGGGGGATATTCAGCTGGTTTGGGCTACGATGAACACTCTGCCCGTTCAGCGATAAGCCACTTACAGACACAAAACTGGATTGACCGACAAACAAGGGCTATTATAGTGGAATTTTCCGTGTTCAACCCTACAGCTAGTACCTTGGCTGTTTTTCCTTCTTCTTTGAACTCCTTCAGACCGGCCAGGCCACTGTTTATAAGCACATCGACACCATTTCATTCCACAACACCGAACCGATCATCCAGGTGTTTCAAGGAATTTGTTTGATCATCTTCATTGCAATGGTTTTCTACAGAATCGTTGCTGCTATAGCCGTACCAATTCGTCAGGGACGGCGTTACTTATGCTCTCCTTGGTTTTGGTTGGATATTACCCACCTCACCTCTTCTATTTCACTTGTTGTGCTCAGCTTTATCAAGTCTTATCACACTGCAAAGAGCGTACAAGACTTGAGGCACAACATCTTTGCTATGGTCAATTTTCAGACAGCTGTTCTGTGGTCGGATGTTGAAAATGGTGTCCTAGCTATACTCACGTTTCTTACAACGGTCAAGCTACTGCAGTTGACCTATTTTAACATGTATACCAGAGTGTTTGCCCATGCTCTCCGCATTTGGATGGCGGACCTTTTCTCTTTCCTCTTTGTTCTTTTCATTATATTCTTTGCATTTCTGCTGACAGGAATCTTGGTATTTGGATCGCATGTTGCACGCTATTCCAGTGTCTGGGCAGCATTTTCTTTCCAGCTTGAAATCGTCCTCGGGAAAGTGAAAGCAAGACCGATTAAAGAACTTATTGAAACAAACCAGGTGATTGGTCACGTGTTTATCACCCTCCTGCTCTTGGATTTCACAATCATACTGATGAATTTCTTCATAACCACGCTAAACCACGCAGTGAGTGAGGCTCAAGCGTTGGAGCTGAAAAGAGAAGAAACACAGAAAGAAAAGAACCAAGCTGACCCCATTCCTCCTAATGGAAGAGCCGGGGAGTTTTTTGACAAAATCAGCAGCCAGTTGAGGACCATCGACGTGATCCAGAATCTGCCGCAAGTATATCTGCTCGACAAAAAGCTGAATGAGGTTCTTAGACGAATTGAGCCTAGCACAGATGAAGAACGTGAGCGACAAGCAAGAATATCGTCAAACGAGTGAAAATAAGTGAAATGCTAGTGCCTACCTAAGCCCAACTGAAACGCTGGAAATCGATACTGTTTTAATAATAACGCTACTAGAATAAACAACGAAGACGTGACCTTAATCAAGAAACGATAGCAGAATTGTATAGTTCACATGCATATATCATAAAATGAGTTACAAGCAAGACACCATAAACTAGAAGAGGATGTCAGCACTTGTGGTAACCGATGCCAATACTGATGTATCAAGTATTTTCAATATTCTAACTTTCAAAATCTGTAAACTTTGCAAGAAGCATATGAATGTTTCCCATGGAGTACGTCTGCCACGTTTCTTCTAGTTATGGTTTTCATTTATTTGTAGCTCGTTTTGTCGTTTATGCTTATGTCTGCTGATAAAACTAAACATGTAGAGAAGACCCACGTATAATTTGCTTTCTAGAAGGAAGCCATAGCCAAAGACTATGTTTTGCATGAGGAATGATCCTAAAGCATCGACGATGGTTCAAAGTAGAAGTGATTGGTTGGTTTTTTCAGACTCTAATAATGATAATGATAATCATAATCATAATCATAATCATAATAATACAAGAATTTATATCGCGCCATTTCCATGAGCACAAGACATTTAGTTATGGGTTTCACACCTGCCTGACAATCTGTAATTCCATTGATAAATTCAATCCATTGTTCGTTCCATATATAAGACCCCTATAAGTTGTTTAAAGATTAATAATATACATGAAAAATTTTCTCGATTCTAAAGAGAAATGCAGTTTTCAGGAAAGACGATGCAGAAAAAAGGAAACAGTGCAAATAAGACAAATGAGAGAAATAAACAGAGGATACTGATTGGTTGATAAACAAAGGCAATGAAATCGAGCCAACCAAAGCTTTGATTTTTACTATTATAAAGTATATATGGAACCGTAATGGTTTTAAGGAAACAGTGCAAATAAGACAAATAAGAGAAATAAACAGACAATTGCTGTTGCAGTCATCCGATAATTGCTGTTGCAGTCATCCGACAAACAAAGCGAAAATTTCGAACGCAGCAATTCGCTAATTCCCTTGTTTAAAATGCTAATTTGGACACGCTTTATCGAGCTTTAAGAGTCTTGGTGACACGCTAAAATTTTTAACTCGCCTTTGAAATGATTTTCGACCATGCGGCTGACAAAAGGAGGAAAACTTTGAGCTCAGAATTAAAACACCGAAGGAAACAAGCGGGTGTAGTCCTCATGGATTACGGAGATATCGCCGGCGAGAAAGAGAAAATAATTTTCACGCCGTTTAGGCTAGCTAAAACTGAACGTAAAGCTAGAATATCCGAAGGGGCATAAAAATGGCAGTCGATAAAGAGACTTAGCGACAAATCGGATTAAAAACACTGAAGAGTTGACCAAAGCCGCAGAACCCATTACACAAACTGACCTTGAGGTAAAACATCAAACATGCGGAAAACAGTAGCCCAGACAAGGATAATTTTGAATACTCGCCATCAAATCAGTTTCCAAATCGCAGTAAGTCGGCTCCAACAAGCTCAGCGACTTCTTGGAAGCTTCCAGGTAAAAAGCAGCAAACTTAAACAACATGTCTCTGTAAATCCTCCTTGAACCTCACTTTGATATAAAAACAACGCTGCGAAGTTACAGCAACCGATTACTGCCACACTGACTCTTTTGACTTAACACGGGCCAGAATTTACATACATACAAATTGTTCCAAAAATAATACAAGGAAAATGAAGAAGAATAAACAGAGAACATATTTACGGCCATAAATTTGGAGATTTGTTCACAATGCGAGAAAACAAGAGTGATGAAACAAGGGTTTCGAAGTTTGAGTAATTTCGCGTTACACGAAATTCCAGAATTAACGGTCGCGGCGCGCGATGCATCAAGGGTGTGAATGGCCTTTAACTGTATTCATTATGGGGCTGATGAAAAATGAGCATCCAAAATGAAATATTTACTAGCAACCGTTGAACGAGGTTTTCATTGCGTTCGACGACGGAGAATGCATTCTAATCGTGTCGTTTTCCCGCGGGTTTACGAATGGTAATCTGTAAAAACCACCTTTAGCTATGCAAGGTGGGGAAATCGAAATCCCTCAAACTTTGTCACAATAAAGGCCTTACGAAACTATTTCGGAAAGCACAAGTTTCAGACTCATTGAAACATTTGACTTCCTGTTCTTGGCCGACAAGTTCACGCGAAACAAATCAAATGTGTTTAACAAATCAGTCGTAGTCTTGAGATGTTTTTCAAATAAATCTTTTCGGAGCTTCATAGAACCTTTGAAATAAAATTTTGTCGGTGAAGAAAGCGTATTTTACCCTTTTAATCAGAACTCTACCAGTCTTAGTTATTTTAAGAGTTTAATTAGGGAAAAGAAGAACTTTCTAGTTTTGAGAAAGCTTCCTGTAGCATTTCTTTTAGGCCAATTGACTTTAACAATTTTTAGATATACGTGCAATACAACTTTCCTTGTTTCATTTACGTAAGACATTCCCATATTATATCAGTAAGTAATTAATGCATTTTAGCTTGATGTGGTTAGTGCAGTTCCAAATCAGGATTGTAGTATTGCCAATTTTGTAACCTGCTTAAATTAAAAAAATGCCGAAGACAACCAAGGACAATGTTTTCTGCTCTTTCCGAAGCAGCACATGTTGAAAAATTCTAAAGGGACTCTTTCCAGGAAGTTCTTACTGATGCAAATGAGCCTTATATGACAGCCAACTGTCAGATGAGATCGAGGTAATTTGTTCCAGCCAGCCCAAGAAGGCGTCCAAACCCTGAAATCGCATCACGACGATACCGGTGGGACATCGTAAAGAGTAGTTATCTGTAAAACCCACCTTTAGCCATGCAAGATGGGGAAATCGAAATGCCTCAAAATTTGTCACAATAAAGGCCTTACGAAACTATTTCGGAAAACACAAGTTTCAGCTCTTGTGGATTTATTTATTTCTGCTGAGGCAACATTTTAATTTTTATCCATGCGAGCGCCTTCAGACATGCCAAAAATGCTATACTTATTTTGGTGTCATGTACATAAATTAAAAGAAACTGGTCTGTCAATTCATATTTTTTTTGATTGAAGGAACATTCCCTCATACTCTGTTGTCGCCAGAATACAAATACATTGAAACAGCAATTTTTGCTAATTTTTCAAAATATTGTATATTGTACAAATAGGTATTTTCAAAAGTGTCGAAATTAGCCAACTTTGCGGGCAAAAATCACTACTTGGCTTTCGAACTTAATGTACCGTTCTTATAAAACAGCAATGTTTCCTCTATTAGTAGATGTAATAAAATTTGGGGCAAATTCAAATGGTAAAGTTACACAAACAAAAACAATTACGCGACATGAGCGAAATCTAGGATTCGAGCCATTAACAACCGTTTCCTTGCTGCCAAGGAAAATCAGTCTACATTAGATTCAATCGGTACTTTCGCCTCAAAATGACTTATTTCTCGTCAATTAGTACTTTTTTGTATGTTCTAAGTATTGTAAGGCCTAAATGGCATCAATAAAGCTGCAACATTTAAATTCTTGAAAACCGTTCGTGCACGCACATTGAGCTTTCATTTAAATAACAAAGTTTCGTCGATAAAGCCAACACAAGTCCTGCAAAAAAGAGATTATTTGCTATGCGAATAGAATTTTTATGGCTTTCTTCCCGAGGAATATTCAGTTAATTTCTACTGTGCAACATTGAATACACGTGCTTAAACTTGTTATACAACAGTTTTTGTTATGTAATAGTATAGGACACGGGCAGGGCCTGGACAGGGGATTTGGTTGCCGCATTGTATTGAGCCCCCCACTCGGGATGAGTTTTGGCCAGGCTACAAAGCAGGCACACATTCATTCATTCTTGGTTTTCCTCGCTGGATGACACTTCGTTCTTGCATCGCCTTAAGGTAAGCTTTCTTTATGGCAGAAGTTGTTCCTAAAGCACTTATTTTAGGCCATTCTTTTGTTCGGCGCCTTAAGCGCGATTTAGACTCAGGTTTCGATCCCCGCGCGGCTAGCGATTTCAACCTTCGTGGTACGGCGTCTGTAAACTTGCATGGCGTCGGCGGCCGCACTATGCAAACGCTCCAGGAAAATGACCTTCACGTGGTCAAGACCTTGCTCCAGATATCGTTATCTTGGAAATAGGTACTAACGATCTTACTCATACCCCTCCCGAGATTGTAGGCTCTAATATTGAGGATTTTGTGCGTTTGCTTCAAGGGAAATTTTCTGTTCGCGCGATCGGCGTTTGTGGTGTCATCCCACGTGGCATTTCCGTGCCACATTTTCTGTCCTTTTTGCATAACGCGTCGGTTTTAAATCAGTATGTTAGCGTTGTGCTGGACGATTTTCCTAATGTTATTTGTTGGTCTCATGCGGAGTTCAACAGTCCCTATAAGGCCTTATACTTGAGGGATGGCGTACATGTTAATCCCACGGGGCAGTATTTCCTTTATCGGAGTTATCGTGGGGCCATTCTAAAGGCTTTGGGTCTGCTGGGGCATGATTGATTCCTGCATCGTAACCCGACCTCGTATTCGCCAACGCCTGTGTTGTTTAGATGTTGAGTTATTCGGCTAGCCATATGTAATTATGCTAGCCCTTATTTTGTGCATTTATTTGTGTTGTGTTGATACATTTTCGCTTGTCATATGTAGTTATGCAAGCCTTTCATTTGGCCAGTTATGTGGCCCAGTTTACTTTTTCTAGTCACATGTAGTTATGACTAGTTTAATTGGCAGTAGTCATATGTAGTTATGCTACCATCCCAAAGTTTTGCTGGTGATATGTAGTTATCCTAGCATTGTTTTCTTGGAGGTTAGCTAGTCATATGTAGTTATGCTGGCACTTCCCTTTGAATACTTTTTCTTTCTGGCATTGATGGGCCTGCCCACTCGTTGACTCGTTGTCTTGACATGGTTTGGCCTGCCAGGTTATTTGCATTTATATTGTTTGACCATATGTCAGCTCTAGTCACCCCTACTTTTTTCTGTTCCTGCCCATTTTCTCTTTGTTTGAGTTGCAGGTTTTCATCATGCCTAAAGTTAAGTCTCGCGGTCGTGCCTCTAGGACATCATCATCAGGTGGGGCCCCAAAACGTGCCAGCCCTCGGGAGAGCGTTCGTGCTAGTAGCTCTGCTACACAAGGCCTTCCTGCCCTGCCGAGCAGGAAGAGAGTAGCCCGGGCAGGAGCAGGCGAGAAACATGTTGTGACTTCGCAGGACCCCCCCCCCCCAGCACATCGGCGACAGTTCAGCCGTCGCAACAGGAGGCCCTGCTGTCCCCCCAGTTAATCGAGACCCTGGTCAACAAGAGTAGCGGATGAAGTGTCCCGTCGTTTATCTCCGGCGGAGAACCCCTCGAGTATTGTTCCTCCCCTACCATCAGGCCTTCAGGAAGTTCCAGTAACTGGAACGAGCAGCCAGTCTTCTTCTTCGACTCAGGTCACCGACCTCATTGCATCTTCTGTGGTTCAAGGGAGTTTGGCTGATGTCTCAGCTGCTGTGACAGGCCTGGTTCCATCCACCTCTGAAGGACAACCACTGGTACCAGGTCAGTGTTTTCAATCTGTGAGCCTGCCTGTAGATGCACGTGTCAGTGAGAAATTGAGAGAAAAAATTTGGAAGGTTGAATTTATTGACTTTGGCTGTCTTCTCGCCAACCCAGTCTTGGCAAACCGGTTCCAGTTAACCGTGCAGAATGCAGCGAATGGGCCACTTCCCTCTCTCTGCATCGAGCCAATAACAAAGAATAAAAAGATAGTATCTATCGAATCTTGGCTAAGTAGTTTCCACATATTTGTGGGTATTTACACTAAGCGTTTACCTCATGAGGCCCCCGCCCTCATGAAATATTGCGATACTATTCAGGACTTGGCAGGTCGGGGCCATAACTGGAAATTCTATGATGAAAATTTTCGTTTCTTGAGGCAAACCCATTATTCTGCCCTCCCATGGGATCGAATCCATGATGAACTTTGGCTGAAGTCACACCAGGTTCCTCAGGCCAGGTCCTTACAACCTACATCTCAAGTGCGGTTACCGGATAGGGTTGATAGCACGCCTAAAGGATACTGTTTCCGATTCCATAAGGGTCGTAAATGTGCCCCCGGCTGTGCATACAAACACCAGTACTATATATGTGAGGGGTCACACCCTGTTTCGAATTGTACTTTTCGTGGCCAGGCCAAATCATCTGGATTTCAGCCCCATCCTGCCAAGTCCCAGTCCTCCCAACCTGCCAACTCCAGTAACAGTTGAGAGATTGGTTTTTTTGCTTGATGGGTGCACCCATTCCACTGTTGAATTTTTAATATCAGGTTTTACTCATGGTTTTCCAATTCACTTCCATGGTGAGCGCAAATCCCGCACAGCGAGTAACTTGTTGTCTGCCCTAGAGAATCCTGCAGTGGTGGATGCAAAACTCAGAAAAGAACTTGAAACCCAACGGCTTGCAGGGCCTTTTCAGTCTCCTCCACTGTCCCCATTCTGGATTTCCCCCTTGGGGGTTGTACCAAAGAAAGTGCCAGGTGAATTTCACTTAATTCACCATCTATCTTTTCCGAAGGGCTCATCTGTTAATGACGGAATACCTCCCGATCATACCAGTGTTCACTATGCTACAATCGATGGGGCCATCAAACTCATAACGAGTGCTGGCCCTGGCTGCTTTTTGGCGAAGACTGATATAAAAAATGCTTTTGCGAATTATTCCTATTCACCCTAACGATTATGGTCTCCTTGGGATGCAGTGGAGGGGGCTCTGTTACTATGATCGTTGCATGCCTATGGGCTGTTCTTCTTCTTGTTTAACTTTTGAAACTTTCAGCACAGCAGTGGAATGGGTTGCTCATAATAAGTTAAAAATTGATTATATTTTGCATCTCCTTGATGACTACCTTTTGGTTGCTCCTTCAGTGCAACTCTGTCAGCAGCAGTTAGATTTATTTTTGTAACTTTGTACCTACCTAGGTATTCCCATAGCACCAGAGAAGACCTGTGACTGTGACTTTTGCAGGCATTGAATTAGACTCAATTCTTTGGGAAGCTCGCTTGCCCCTTGATAAACTTGAGAAATGTGTATCCCTCATTTCAGAGTTTTGTCGTTGCAAAAAAGTCACCCTCAAAGAAATCCAATCACTCGTTGGCCTCTTAAATTTTGCATGTTTAGTTATTCGGCCGGGTCGAGCCTTTTTGCGTCGGCTTATTGATTTAACTATGGGTGTTCGCATGCCTAATCATTATATTAGACTTAACAGAGAGGTCAAGGAGGATTTGAATTTATGGTTATCTTTCTTGGCTAATTTTAATGGGAAGTCCATCTTCACTGATGCATCAGGTGCCTTAGGTTTTGGAGCTATATTTGGGTCTCACTGGTGCTATGGGAAATGGCCTTCTAATTGGCAATATCAGAATATTGCCATTCTTAAGTTCTACCCCATTGTATTAAGCTTATACCTCTGGGGTGCAGCTATGAGCAATCAGTGCATATTGTTTTTCACTGACAATGAATCCTTGGTTCATATTATTAACAAGCAAACTTGTAAGGACAGGGTTCTGATGGCTTTTGTTCGAAAGTTAGTTTCAATTTGTTTACATCACAATATCTTGTTTAAAGCTAAGCACATACAGGGAGTTCGCAACCGATTAGCTGATGCTCTATCTCGATTGCAGGTCCAGACTTTCAGGCACCTTGCACCACCTCACATGGACTCCTTGCCCACAGAGATTCCCCAGTGTCTGCAGCCTCAGAATTGGGTTCTATTGTAGCCATGCTTGCTAAGTCCAGTCTCCAGCCTTCTTCTATTCCAACCTATCGGCGGGCTTGGAGATTATTTTACCAATTTCTCAATGCGATTTTCCATTCTGTTAGCAAGGCGTTTCCCATTGTGCCCCATACATTGGCTCTTTTTATTGCTTATATGTACGATAAAAAGTATGCTCCGTCTACTGAAAGCTCATATATTTCTGCATTAGGCTATTCTCACAAATTTTTGGGCCATCCTGATCCTACTAAAACCTTTTTTATTATTCAGATTTTAAAGGGTTATGGTAAGACAGGTTCCCGCTTAGATAGTCGCTTACCTATCACACTTCCAGTACTCAACAGAATCATTGAGTCTTCGGCAAAGCTAGCTATTTCCCAGTATCAACGTTGTCAATTTCAGGCGATGTGTTCGACTGCCTTTTTTGCTTTTCTTCGAATTGGGGAGATAACCTGCAATTCACCTAAAGATGCGGGTGTCCACTTGCAGGTTCATCACTTGGCCAAATTAGTAGATTCTTCAAAGCGTGTGGTGGCTCTCAAACTCACTCTCGGAAATTTTAAACATAGCTACAATTAGCGACCATTCTCTGTAATTTTGCATCGCCATAATTCTTGTTGTCCTGTACAATTCCTACTGGATTATTTATCGCTACGAGGAAATCGACCAGGCAGGCCCACTTTTCCTTAATTCGGATAATAGCCCAGTTTCACGGACCATTTTTGCAGAACTCCCTCTCTTTCCTTGAAGGCTTGTGGGCTTGACTCTGCACGCTACAAGGGTCATAGTTTTCGCATCGGTGCCCCTTCTTTTGCTGCAGAACGGGGAATGTCTGACGCTCAGATCAGAGCTTTGGGTCGTTGGAGGTCCAATGCCTTCCTTAAGTATATTAGGATACCTTCTCTTCTATCTTAGCTTATTATAACACGCATGGCTTGCGGGGGAAGCCGTGTGCAGGTCTGAAAGGTGATGGGACTGATTAGCAAGGGCAGCAGTCTCATCATTTTTTGGTTGCCAAGCTCTCAGGTAGTTGGGGGTTCTGATTAGCAAGGGCAGCAGTACCCCTTCCTCCTTGTTCTAGTTTGCAGCTATTCTGTACTTTCCACATAAATCATCTGAGGTTAGCTTGCTTCTCGATTAAGCAGTCAGGGTTCGGAGAACAGATTGGCAGGGGCAGCTGTTCTCCCTTCCCTGTACAGACATGTATTTCTTGTCTGGGTTCTTGACCCCGTCTATTTTGTCGCATATCTTTAATATTGGGGAATCCCCCTTAGTGCTATTGATATCTGAACTGATTGGCAAGGGCAGCAGTTCATGTTCAATTTAGCTAATAATTATGTATTTAAGTAGTCAGGGATGGGGTAACAGATTGGCAAGGGCGGCTGTTCTCCCTGCACTGTAATAACTGGTGATTATTGTTTCGGCTCATTGCTTTTTATTTTGTTTGTTTGATTTCTCAGAGTGGTTGGGGAATCCCCCTCTGTACCATAGTCTCTTGAACTGAATGGCAAGGGCGGCAGTTATATTTAGCTTGTTATTTTATTTTCCAGTGTCTCAAACTGTTTTGCATGGGCAGCAGTTCTACTTTGGTGGATTTTGTTTTTCGAATATCTCCTTGCTAGTATATTTGGTGGGCTGCATTTCCCTTGGGTGGGGTGGCAGCATGATGGTTATCATTCTGCTTTGGCGTTTTTGTGCCCTCACCTTTACTGGGCTCAACACATTTTATAGAGCAATTATTTTTTGTAATAAATTCAAGAAAGTTTGAATGATTAAATCGGCTTTGGGCCTTTGCCGTTAGCCATTTTACTCCATCTGGGATGGTCTGTTTTTATTCTAGTGCCCAGTTAAAGAGCGCGGGTATGCAGCCCACTAGTTTACAAGTCCCTAGCCTGGGGGAGGGGAGGAAGGCATAAAGAGATTATTTGCTATGCGAATAGAATTTTTATGGCTTTCTTCCCGAGGAATATTCAGTTAATTTCTACTGTGCAACATTGAATACACGTGCTTACACTTGTTATACAACAGTTTTTGTTACGTAATAGCATAGGACACGGGCAGGACCTGGACAGGGGATTTGGTTGCCGCATTGTATTGAGCCCCCACTCGGGATGAGTTTTGGCCAGGCTACAAAGCAGGCACACATTCATTCATTCTTGCTTTTCCTCGCTGGATGACACTTCGTTCTTGCATCCCTCCTCCTCCCCTTGTCCTGTCCGCTTTGTTTCCTTGGGGTAATTTGTTTAGTTTATTTGGCGTTTTTGTGCCCTCACCTTTACTGGGCTCAACACATTTTATAGAGCAATTATTTTTTGTAATAAATTCAAGAAACTTTGAATGATTAAATCGGCTTTGGGCCTTTGCCGTTAGCCATTTTACTCCATCTGGGATGGTCTGTTTTTATTCTAGTGCCCAGTAAACGAGCGCGGGTATGCAGCCCACTAGTTTACAAGTCCCTAGCCTGGGGGAGGGGAGAAAGGCATAAAAGTTATTTCTTAAAGTTAAGCATCGATCAGCGAAGAAAAAGGGTTACATTTCAATATATTTTACCTGAAATGCTTCGGCATGTCGACTGAGGCAAAAAGACGGGCTGGGGTGGTACTAATGTACCAGATTTTCCTCCCATAAGATACTGATATAGAGCGTTTTCGGTCATGCAAGTAGAAAACTAAAATCATCAACCATTCAATAGAAAAAGTCAAGAAATTGTGATGTTATAAAAGAGTAATAAATAAACAACATGCCAGTCTCAGAGCCGTGCGATATCCTGTACTCGCGTTATTCGAAAAAATGTACCACCCAAAATTATAGTGTTTTGTATGGAAACGCCATGGTGGCCGGAAACGAGTTAAAACATATGTCTCTTACTTTAGCTATCTCAACTGAAGGCTTTGTTCTCTCTGTTGAGCTTTCCAACATTCCCATAGACGCTTCTCACCGTTTGCTTTTGAAACCTCAAAAACACACGGTGAATCGATATTTTCATGTAATGTGGCATGATTGTGAGCAGACATTTTTAAGTCACGCACTGTGAAAATCTGTAAAATTCAAACTGCTCTGATCTGTTTTCAAAACAAAGCAAGCTACCGAGCTGAAAACATGCAAGCAGATACATTTCTAAAATGTCTTTTACGTGATAAAGATAAAAATGCAAAAGTCTGTTTACTTTTGAATTTTAGTTTTTATGACGTCACGTGAAAACCCTCTATACGTCAAAATTCGGTGGAGCAGGTTTGGTGCAGTGGTGAGAGCACTCGCCTTTCACCAATGTGTCCCGGGTTCTTTTCCCTGACTCGGTGCCATAGGTGGGCTGAATTTGTTGGTTCTATACTCTGCTCTGAGGGGTTTTTCCTCCGGGTACTTCGGTTTTCCCCCCTCCTCAAAAACAAAAATTGGATTTAATTTGATTTGATTTGAGATTTGTAATTAGTAGGCGAAGAGCCACCTCGTGGAAGTACTGCTAATAAATCGTTGTTATTACATACATACATACATACATACATACATACATACATAATTTATATTGCAGGTTAGAATACAGGCAACTAATTAAAGCTGACGTGGACCTGCCTAATAATCAAATAAATAAATAAATAAATAAAACGATAAAATAAACAATCAGAGATAAATAAGTTATAAAGTTAACTATATATATATATATACAGCTAAAACCTATATTTAACAAATTAGACTATGAGCCCCAGATTTCTATCGCGTGACAGTGAATCAGGGTGCAGCCCGAATCAGCTATCACGCGATAGAAACCGAGAGCGAACAATCCAATTGTTTTAGTATAAATCTACTAGTCGTTCGTTAGTAGATTTAAACTAAACAGTTATATTAAAAATTTAAAAGTCACAAACTAGCATTCAATCAAATAAGATCAAAATACAATAATTAAAAATATACAAAGTCATCATAAACCTTATTGTAATTTGTACAGGTTTCTTTAACAAATGAAACCTTCTGTAGTGCTGCTTTGTTGGTAGCTGTTTTAAGAACTCTTTTGAACGTTTCAATGTTCTCACATTTTCGCGCATTCTTATCTAAACAGTTCCAGACAACAGGACCCCTAAATAAAAGACTGTCTCTAGCTAATTCTAAGAGTTTTCTAGGTACTGCCATTAACTTCCCTTTGCGTATTGAATGAATAATTTTTATGTGTTGAGACAGCCTATTTAGCATGTGTTTTGCCTTAAACATCTCAATAGCTAATCTACGTTTGTAAATATAACCAAGACTTTGCCAGTGAACACGCTGTAATATGTCACACTCCATAATATTCTTAGCTAAGCCATGTATTATTTTAGCTGCTCTTAGATGCAACCGATCAATTTCCGCAAAAGTAGCTGGAGAACAGTTTCCCCATACTGATATAGAAAAAGTTACATGCGGAATTATAGTCTTGAAATATATATCCTCCAAAAACTTGGATGGCAGATGCTGCATTCTCTTAAGCATATTAATTTGATTACAATATGACTTGCACACTTCATGCACTTGATCCCTCCAAAGGAACCTGCTATCAATTACTACGCCCAAAGATCTAGTGGAAATGGCATATTTAAGTACAGTGTTTCCACATTGAACAGGAAGTAGGGGCCCAGTAAAAATATTCCTCTGCCTGATCATCACTTCTGATTTGCCTGTGTGAAGAGTTAACTTGTTTGAGTTGCACCAACTGCAGATCTCCGCAAACAATAAGTTCAGTTTTCTCACAATGTTATCAGTACTATCACCAATGACAAAAGCTGTAGTGTCGTCGGCATACATATGTAATTCTCCTTGTGATACTGATTCCGAGAAGTCATTAACATAAATTGGAAAGAGTCTGGGACCCACAAGGGAACCCTGAGGAACCCCATACTCAACTTTACGAAGGTCCGAGTTAGTACCGTTGATTTGTACAAACTGTTGGCGATTTGTTAAATAGCTAAGTAACCACTCCCAAAGACTACCAGTTATGCCGCAGGCTTGCAACTTATAACTTAGGATATTATTGTCTACAGAGTCAAAGGCTTTTCTAAAGTCAATAAAGATCGCTGCAATTAATTTGCCATTGTCTATGGATAGCTTCCACATCTCTGTAAGGTATAATAACAATGATTCTGATGATAGACCCTTTCTGTAACCCCATTGGTTCCGTTGCAAAACACATCTCAGATGTGGGTCTAAAGCTTTCAATATGACCGATTCTGTTATTTTGCTGGGAATACTTAGCAATGTCAAAGGTCGGTAGTTCGCGCAAACTTCTCTTTCACCACTCTTAAAGAGTGTAGTAATTTTGCCGACCTTTTATTTACTAGGATACGTGGTCTCTCTTAAACTCATTCTGCTAATGTTGACAATGCAATGACTAAACCCTGAATGGACCATTTTCATCTCTCTTGACGTGATATTGTCAGAACCGTGTGCCTTTCGGATGTTGATATTTTGTAATTTGTGTAAAAACTGTTTGTCTTGAAGAGGTATGTCATCAATAGTCGGAGTGATTCTGTGAATAAAAGATAAGGGTGAACCACTTGCTGGGGTAAAATTTGAGGCAAGCTTGTATCCTACTGTAGCAAAGAAAGAGTTCAAGGTATTTGCTTTACCTTTATCATCGTAAACTAGTGTGTCATGTCCATTTCGCACAGGGCCAATTCTTTTATCCCTTCTTTCTTTTTGGTCATTTGTTTCACAATCTTCCAGAAATCACTTGATCCTTTGACCTGGTTGCACAGTTCATCTTTCCAATACTCTGCTTCTGCTTTTCTCATGACTGTATTTACTTTATTCCTCAAGAGCATATATCTTTTCCTGTCTTCTTGATCACCTTTTTTTGGAACTTGCGTAAAAACTTATACCTTTGATTCATGAGTTTACGTATAGATCCATTAACCCATGGCAGAGACTTTCTTCGAACCTTTACTTTCCTCTGAGGCATAAAATCTGCCTTAATGTTTTTATACATGGTTTCAACCATCCAGTAGTTATCATCTGTGTTATCAAAGATGTTACAAATCGTATGCCAGGGTGTTAGAGCAATTTCTTCTTTGATTTCATCGATTTTCTTCCAGTTTGTCACTTCTTTGATTATGGGTGAAACCCGTTTCCTTTGAAGTCTCAGAACCACATAAATTAGCCTATGGTCAGCAATGCCAGTGTCACATACGCCCGCCTTTGCGATCTTGCTCTTATCACTTGTCAATGATACATCAATCAAAGTTTGTGAAGTAGTTGTAATTTTGGTTGGCTTCTTAATGACATTTACAAGTCCAAATTTGTTAATGACATTCAAAAGTTTTGTACCATTCTCAGATACTGATCTACCATTTCCTCTTTTCCTCAACAAGTCTGAATTTAGATCACCCATAATAAAGATGTTTTTCCTTTTAGTATTATTATTATGTCCATTCATTATAGACTCAGGCAGGATATTCGGCCTGGTTATGTCCTTTGGAGCGGCTTACAGCAAGTCACCACGGGTCCCAGGTCTCTTTTCCCCTTCTTCTTACAGGGACAATACTTTCCTTAATATCTTTGCTGTCCCCAGCAATGCCGTTTTCTGGATCACTTCCAACGTCACGTTCACGCCGATTCGCTTCATGTACTCCTTAAAGTTGACTGATATGGCTCCAAGGGCTCCAAAACCAACAGACACTACAATGACTTTTCGGATATGCCAGACTTTTGCAATTTCATTTTTCAAATTATTATTATTATTATTATTATTATGATGATGATGATGATGATGATGATGATGATGATGAGGATGATGTCCACTCATTATAGACTCAGGCAGGATATTCGGCCTGGTTAAGTCCTTGGGAGCGGGTTACAACAAGTCACCATGGGTCCCAGGTGTCTCTTCTTCTTCTTCTTCTTCTTCTTATCGTTATTATTATTATTATTATTATTGTTATTAAATTATAAAACGCCTGCTACTAAATACCTGCAAAAAATCATTTAATTCATGTCTTTCTACCGAATGCCTAAAATTCTGGAAAAACGAGATATTTTATTCCCGAAATGTCACAAAAATACCATTTACCTAAATAAAAACGGCTGCAGATACCGTATTCCAAAAACCCTAAGCGGGCCCGAAAAGTGGAAGTACCAAACGGCTGCGAAAAGTGACACGACAGGTTTCTGTTTATGTGAGGACTTTATTTTGGTGCTTTTAGTATCATTTATAAGGATAAAATTGACAATAAATGCTAACCCGAACAATGGGACTAAACTTTATTTTCTACCTCTCATTTAGTAATCAAGAAAGTATGTCTTGATAAAATATTTTTTGCCCATTGTTTGCGACTCTTAATCAACCTTTTCCTAAAGGCGTATTTGAAGTGAGTGAAGACACCTTGAATTCAACCATCTGCCCTCATCATCGTGAAAACTGTCCTCTAATTGTTCTTTTCTCATCGGACACGGCTGTGGATGGCATTTACGCGTTAAAAGTGTGATAAGTTGTCCCCCAGGGAATTCAATACCATCGTTGGTTGTTCGCTTTAACTGGAACGCTATAACTTCCGGTTGAACCAAACACATAGAAACCGGAAGTGCAAACAGATAGAAACCGTTTCTGCATACAGCTTTTTAAATGACAACTTGATATTTTTTGGTTATTTCCCCCTCAATTTCGAACAGAAGCAGACTGCCATAAATGAAGCGCACTCGTTTCCGGCCACCATGGCGTTTCCATACAAAGCACTATAATTTTGGGTGGTACATTTTTTCAAATAACGCGAGTACAGGATATCGCACGGCCCCGAGACTGGCATGTTGTTTATTTATAACTCTTCTATAATATCAAAATTTCTTGACTTAATCTATTGAATGGTTGACGATTTTAGTTTTCTACTTGCGTGACCGAAAACACTCTATATCAGTATCTTATGGGAGGAAAATCTGGTACATTAGTACCACCCTGCCCCCCCCCCCCCGCCTTCCCTAGCCGGGACTAACTTTTAGGGGATCATAAAACTATTTTTTGAGTGCTTTTACCTTTTAAAATGGCTGATCAGTTGATACTGAAAATATGTGAAAATCTTCAACTGACAGAAATTTATGAGATATTTAAAATGGTGCAAGGTGGTGTTTCCCGGAACTGGAACGCAAGGACTTCCGGTCGATGCAGATCAACTGCAAAGAGACCGAAAACGTATTCCGAACAAATTATTTTATGCCAGAAAGCTTTCTGCTTGATACATGTGTCAGGATGACTTTCCTCAATTTCTTCCCCACTTAAGAAAAAGTAGGAAAATGATCTACTGACTGCTCTTGCTAACAATAATCTTGCCTCGGTATCCAAGTGCTTTCAGGTGTCCTCGAATGTCCTTGTCACCCTTTCCGATTAAAATACACTGAGCATTGGCAGGATTGCTGACACTGGGTCCGCAAACACCCCCAACAGTTTTCGAATAATACCAACTTGCCATAAGGAAAGCGCGTCATGTCTTAAGGCCACAATTCAAAACCGAAGATAGCGCTCAAAGAAAGGTTGATTTGCACGTGTTCGTGGAATCTAATGTAACGTCATCTTCAACCGTGTCACGTTCAGAATGGTGGAGGTTTGGTCGACCGTCTTTTTGCCTCAGTCGACATGCCGAAGCATTTCAGGTAAAATATATTTAAATGTAACCCTTTTTCTTCGCTGATCGATGCTTAACTTTAAGAAATAACTTTTTTTGCAGGACTTGTGTTGGCTTTATCGACGAAACTTTGTTATTTAAATGAAAGCTCAATGTGCGTGCACGAACGGTTTTCAAGAATTTAAATGTTGCAGCTTTATTGATGCCATTTAGGCCTTACAATACTTAGAACATACAAAAAAGTACTAATTGACGAGAAATAAGTCATTTTGAGGCGAAAGTACCGATTGAATCTAATGTAGACTGATTTTCCTTGGCAGCAAGGAAACGTTTGTTAATGGCTCGAATCCTAGATTTCGCTCATGTCGCGTAATTGTTTTCGTTTGTGTAACTTTACCATTTGAATTTGCCCCAAATTTTATTACATCTACTAATAGAGGAAACATTGCTGTTTTATAAGAACGGTACATTAAGTTCGAAAGCCAAGTAGTGATTTTTGCCCGCAAAGTTGGCTAATTTCGACACTTTTGAAAATACCTATTTGTACAATATACAATATTTTGAAAAATTAGCAAAAATTGCTGTTTCAATGTATTTGTATTCTGGCGACAACAGAGTATGAGGGAATGTTCCTTCAATCAAAAAAATATGAATTGACAGACCAGTTTCTTTTAATTTATGTACATGACACCAAAATAAGTATTGCATTTTTGGCATGTCTGAAGGTGCTCGCATGGATAAAAATTAAAATGTTGCCTCAGCAGAAATAAATAAATCCAAAAGAGCTGAAACTTGTGTTTTTCGAAATAGTTTCGTAAGGCCTTCATTGTGACAAAGTTTGAGGGATTTCGATTGCCCCATCTTGCATGGCTAAAGGTGGTTTTTAGAGATAACTACTCTTTACGATGTCCCACCGGTATCGTCGTGATGCGATTTCAGGGTTTGGACGCCTTCTTGGGCTGGCTGGAACAAATTACCTCGATCTCATCTGACAGTTGGCTGTCATATAAGGCGCATTTGCATCAGTAAGAACTTCCTGGAAAGAGTCCCTTTGGAATTTTTCAACATGTGTTGCTTCGGAAAGAGCTGAAAACATCGTCTTTGGTTGTCTTCGGCATTTTTATTTTTTTTTAATTTAAGCAGGTTACAAAATTGGCAAGGCTACAATCCTGATTTGGAACTGCACTAACTACATCAAGCTTAAATGCATTAATTACTTACTGATATAATATGGGAATGTCTTACGTAAATGACACAAGGACAGTTGTATTGTACGTATATCTAAAAATTGTTAAAGTCAATTGGCCTAAAAGAAATGCTACAGGAAGCTTTCTCAAAACTAGAAAGTTCTTCTTTTTCCTAATTAAACTCTTAAAATAACTAAGACTGGTAGAGTTCTGATTAAAAGGATAAAATACGCTTTCTTCACGGACAAGATTTTTGTTCAAAGGTTCTATGAAGCTCCGAAAAGATTTATTTGAAAAACATCTCAAGACTACGACTGATTTATTAAACACATTTGATTTGTTTCGCGTGAACTTGTCAGCGAAGAACAGGAAGTCAAATGTTTTAACGAGTCTGCTTCAGGAAAGGGCTACCAGTTCGGACGCTCCGTTAATTTTCTTCCGAACGGATTATCCAAGCCGTTCAGCGAATTTAAAACGGATACAACTTTTACTTAAACGGGCTCCCTTTAATTACTAAACAAAAAAGACTCGAAAAGGATACAAAACGATTCTTCTCAAAATACACAACTACTTTCAAATGTCTGATGTTCAAAACATGAATCGAACGCACTTCACTAATCCATGATTGTTATTGGTAGTTACTCTAATCAGCGCCATGAGCCCGCAAAACTACCTGACGCTCTAAAATTCATAACTTTATCTATATTAACGCTTGAAACATAATTTTCGCTTCCCCTTAAAGCTGAATTGCCCATGTTAAAGGAAATTAATTGTTGTTGCAGTTATTTGATAACCAAAGCGAACATTTCGAACGCGGCAAATCCTCATTTCTCTTGTTCACTAATGTCAATTTCGACACACGTTAAGAGTCGACTTGGTGGCATGCAAAAAACTTTTAACTCGCCTTTGAAAGAGAAATTCAAAATGATTTTCGGTGGTACACTCTTTTTAAACGATGTACATTATGAGAAAGATGGAAGATGATGAGCAGCCAAATTTCCATATCTTCTAGCAAACTTTGAACGAGTTTTTAAAAAGCCACGAAAAGAGCGCTATGTGACGGCAAAATTACCTGACGCTCTCAAATTTATAACTTTGTCATATTAACGCTGGAAAAATAAGCTTAACTTTCGGTTCTCCTTAAAGCTGAAATTATCCGTCTTATGTAAAAAAAAATAACTGCGCTTTTAGTCTTCCGATAAACAAAGCGAAAATTTTGAACTTTGCTAATCGATAATTCTCCTGTTTACAAATGTTATTTTGGACAAGCTTGAGAGCCGACTTGGTGACACGCAAACTTTTTTACCTCGCGTTGCAGGGATGTCGACTTTGCTCTGAAAATCGTTCGAGGCTTGGAACATATTAGTTGTTCAGACCTCAAAAACACTAGGTGAATCGACGTATTATCCAACGGGCGAAAAATTCTCGTTGTTTTGAGTTTGATATTTTAAGACTCGGGCTTCCTGAGGGGCGCCCGAGTAATAAAACGACCTTTTTGGAGGTAATGTTCAGTACCTTGGGGGTGGACATGCTAAAACGTTTTCTTAGGTAGAGAAAACGCGCCATGAACTGTACATTTCTTGGTAGTAGCGCACCATTCCATTTAAACATGCCGTAGTAATAGGATGATAGTTCTAATAGTACATTTCTATGAATATTTGGCATCCACATTGGTATTGTATATCGGTCGTTTGTTATAGCTCTAGCTTTCGTATGATAGATAATGCCATGTTTTCTGGACGTGTTATCTGATACTGTTTATCTGTATTGGGAAACTCGAGTCCGTCTTAAAACATGGCAATGATAACAAAGTGCGGAGACGCCCTATAAAACATGCAATTTAAGTGAGATATGGCCGCACTTAACTACAAGCAAGCCAATCCAGAGTAATGTCACAAGATTGATGGTTTATGAGAACTTAAAATTACCGAAAGATTGATAAGATTTGGAAGCAATTCTCAGTAAATATTCATTTTTCTCGTTAGAAGTCATTATTTGAGTAATTGTTGTAGTTTGCGTTTCTCAAGGTGGAACTAAATATCGATTTATCTTGCAAAGATGAAAGTGACCTTTTCACCTAGGTTCAGTAAAGGGCAACGCACAGTAACTGGTTTCGCGCGAAAAAACGGCCGCTAACCTTAAGAAGAAGATTGAATTAAGTCTAATAAGAATTTAACTGTTGCCGAAGTGTGTAACATCATTGATGAGGAAATGCTGTAAGTGAAATATAGAGTCAATATACATACTGTTGTGGACCTATATCTTGTGAGTGTTGGGTTTTAGCACGGTATGTCTCAGCGAATACGCCCCCGAGGCAACTCTTTCACATTAACCCTGGCGACCGATAATCAAGCAAACATCACAGAAAATTAACTTACATCTTTGCTTGTCATTCGGAAGCATTAGTCAACTGTGTAATAGCAGTCGAGAATTCAACTGAAATTTACACGTATTATGTGACACAGCATAGCCTACTCACAAAAGAGAACAGCCTTCATGGGGAAGAAGCACTTCACACTAAAGCATGTTGGGTAACAACTTCGGAAATCGTATGAGTATTTTTTAGCCTTCGGTGGGAGAACAAGATATCTTCAAAGGGTGCTGTCTGTTGAAACTGGCTGCCCAGACTGGTCAGTAAAAGAAAGGATTGTAGCATTTTTGGAACTTGGTTCTGCTTATTCTTAGAAATGGCACTTTTGGTGTGTCAGTTAGAAAGGAATTTGAACAGCCGGGAAATAACCAATTGCATTGACGAGAAGACTGGTTTAGTGGGTCGGTTCTGATAAATGGAACGTGGCCGAAGTGCAGTGATTATTTACTCCTGTACGGGGCTTTAATGGGTTTTAATGGGTCACGTAAAATTAAGTTAATGTTCAGCTAATTAGGGCAACTTAGCAGGACCTACTTTATAGCTAGGTAAACTTTGTAGGAGGCAGGATGGCCGCGCGGTTAGGGCGCTGGATTTCAATACGATTGCCCCGGGTTCAAATCCCGCTCTGGCCGCTAGCTGGTGTTGCTCTGAGAGGTTCCTGGTTAAACTCTCGGTCATCCTTGTAAATAGCCAACTGGTTTGCCTGCTGTTAATTGGAATTCTGATCATGTTATGTTTATTTGAATTATTTGTTTGTAAAGCGCATTTGATCATATCTACATGTTAATTTGCGCTATATAAATATTTATTATTATTATTATTATTATTATTATTATTATTAATAACAAATAAACACGGTGCCAGTTCTTGTTCTAGTATTTCAAACATTAAAACAGTTAAATGAATTGTAAGTAATACTGAGAAATATAACATTTATATTATAGGGGTAGTAATTTGTAGGACCTGTTTTGTAGTCAAAACTAGCTACTATTTATAGATTATCTTTTTAGATTCCTTAGATTTAAACGTAGGCTACGTTGATTCGTAAGTGTTGCCATTGGTTCATAAAAGCATTGTAGTGACAAAACAACAGTTACGCCTTATTCAAACCTGTGCAGTCCATGCTGTTAGACACTAATAAATGTAAATCGTTGTTAACATAATCTCAATAAACCTTATGACCTCTACAAACGAACGCTGGCTGGTTGATTCTAGAAAAGCAGCTGGCTCACGTCCTTATAGCACCCATCTGCGCTTTGTTGGTGGACAGGATCAACATCCCATTCCTGTCGAGGAGGCTTGGAAGAAGGAAATCATGGCATTTGTTTGCAGCTGCTTTGGCCGCAGTCTTCCTACCACTCTTCTTCAGTCCTTGCTTCGTTTGCCGCGGTGACGATGGCCAATGGCAAGTGATGATATACTTTGCAATTATTAGCACTATGGTGGCTGTTGCGTCCACTCTATTGGATATTGGTTACCTGTCACTTATTCCAGTCATTGCCAAAGATCAAAGCGAAGCAGTTGAACTGAGTGCACTGAGGACTGCCTTCATGTACGTAAGTGGCATTTCCACCTTCCTGATAGCTTGGGCAACTTTCGGCCAAGACACTACCGATCGCATCTCCGCAAAAAGTTCCATGGATTTTATGATAATGACTTTGATTTTGGTTGGGCTGGGTCTGTTATTTGCTCTTATTTTTCATGTTGGAACCAAAGAGCCTCTTGATGAAAACACGAAAAAAATAGTGACTAGGCTTGCTGATTCTGAGAGGAAAACGTCTTTCAGTCCATCACATACTCCTGTACCATCGATGTCCTGTAAGACAGAAGGATTAAATACTGTTCTTAGCGAGAAAAGCCCAGAAGAAATTACATCCGATGGTTCCTCTCTCAACTTACCATGCGACTCGAACGATGAAATAACCTCCCATGGATCGTCAATAAAGGGAGAGGAAACTTTAGCAAATAATCCTCACGCGTACTGTTCAACAGATAATAACTCTCTTGGCGTGGAAAATAAAGGACTTGACGTTAGTGAAATAGAGTTGAGTCCATGTAATCCCGATAAATTCACTGACAAAAACTGAAGAGAAGCACCACGTAGTAACCTTCCATAGTTTCTTGTGTCCCTGAATCTGTTGTAATATTGCCATCAGCACCGAAGACAATACGAGCTTGGCTGATGGATCCTCGTCTATTCAAGTTGGCCATCATCTACACATGTGCGAGGGCTTTACAAAACCATGCCTACGCTTATCTGCCACTCTTTCTTATTTACAGACTTAACTTTGGCAAGGAGTCCATTGCCTGTCTCCCACTTATAATGTTGATCAGTGCAACTGTATCTTCCGTATTTTCAAAGAAACTTATTCGGATTATCGGAAACAAGTGGAGTTTCAACTTAGCTGCCTTTCTTGTGATCTGTGTTGGTGTGTGGTTTTATTTCATCACGGAATCCAACAGCGTCATGATCTACCCAGCTGTTCTGTTACTGGGATTTGGATTTTCCTCTGTGATTGTGAATACCCAGAGCTTCGCAACAGATCTCATTGGTGACAACAAGAGCACGTCTGGTTTCGTATTTGGTTTCATGAGCTTTGTATCATATGTATTGGGAGGATCATTAATCTTTGTAATCCAAAAGTTATTCCCTGACGGAAGTGGGGCACCAGATGGCTGCGAGGAGTGTGCAGACTATGTACGTCAAGTTTTTTCATTCGTATCAATAACACTTGCAGCCCGCAGCATGTTGACCATGTTGCTTTTTCAATGTTCAGAAACAGTCTGCAGGCAAAAGGGGTCGTTCCAACTGGGAGGAGAAGAAGAACCAAAATTTCTCGGAATACACTTTGTTTACAAACGAAACAAGCCATTAGTTTAGTTTAGTCTATTGTGGAACAGCTTACCTAATATACTTAAGTCTAGCCAGGATCTCTTGTGGTTTAAAGTCCATCTTAACGATCACCTCAGAGGTTTACTACAAACTTATAGTCCGCCATGATTTGTCAATTATTTTGCATACTTTTTTTTTCTTTCTTAATTTATTATGTAAGTCTAATTAATTTTACCATGTAAGTTTAATTTTTATCTTTTTGAACCTAAGGGATACGTTTCAATTGGGGCTCTCTTCTGTTCGTCTCCCCGGTAACGTCACAGTATTGTTATATTAATGTATTTATTTTCTTGTGACGAATCTAAATAAACTAAACTAAACTAAACAAATGCAGTCTGTTGTTTAATTCACAGCGAGAAATTCAGCACAGCTTTCTGCATTGCATATGACAGAATGTCAGTAGCTGTATACTAACTCTTTTGAGGCGGGTGATACCCAGACGCCTCTGTCTTACGTTGTCTTGCATGAGACACATTCAAGTAAAAAATTACTACATCGCTTTCAGTGTGACCTGCGTGATGCAGGTCATGTAGGATACACGCGCGGACACTTGCACGGACGTGTAGAGGAGGGACATAGACAATAATCGTCCTATGTATGTAAACACTACCAAGGCAAGCAAATAAAAAATTCAATTTATTTAGGCTTGACAGCGTGGGGAGTGGTTGCCCAAACTCCCGGGGCGGGGGTTCATTTATTAAACGTTCGAGCATTCCGGATGGAATTGAAATTTAATTCAGAAGTGTTGGTTCTTGAGGATGGAGAAAAATCTATCGGAGCAGAGAAGAGAACCAACAACAAACTTAACCCACATATGACGCCAAAACCGGGAATCGAACCCGGCCCACATTGGTGGAAGTGGAGGGCTCTCACCACTGCGCCATCCCTGCTCCCCCATGCGCCACCCCTGCTTGTATGGTAAGCTCTCTCACGTCAGTTGAGCACGACGCTTGAAACCCAGTCGTGCCAATACCGTGTATACGGCAGTCGCACGACCTCGTTTCACGTCGTGCCTCTGCCGTGCCGAACCCAATTCATAAAAGTCATATATTCTATGTACATACAGTACTAAACCATCCTCAGTTTCCCCGAAATACAAACTGATCCGTACTTTCCTCTTACGCATTGCTGACGGAGGTTTGTTTTCAAAGTTCGAACTGAATTCGACGTCTGAAACCAAGTCGCTCTTTAGTCGAGCAGGAATCAAGGCAGCCTAGCACGACATTAGCGCGATGTTTGAAACTGGCCTTATAACCAGGCAAGTTGTTAGAAACTCATTGCACCTTCTACGACCCCATGAGTATACCATACTTAGTTCTTCATGACCCCCTAAACCTGTAAGACATTTTTACTGCCTCTCCCTACCCCACGTAACCTTCTCTACCATTTTTCCCGAGAAGGAACACAAGTCTGATCAGCCGTTTAATAACGATTGTCATACTTTCTAGTGAAACTAATAAACTATGTACCTGTCATTAAAAATCTGAAAGTTGCAGCCCTTCTCCCCAACGGTGTGAAAATAACATGCGCTCATTTCCGCACTTTCAAACTCCACCTTCACTTCCTCTTCAGAGCTCGAGTCCCCAGTTTCGGTAAGGACGCAGTCCTCATCTGAATCTTTGCCTGACTCTCTGTTCGAGACATCTTCACTTCCCTCCTCTTCGATAGTCTGGTCGTCAATTTGCCTGGAAAGTTGACGCATGATGTTCCATTTTATTGCCTCTATCTTTGCCTTTTTGTTTTTAGTTTTTCCTAATTTGTGATGCGTTACGTACTCATTCAGCTCCACAGCTTTCAATGTTGAGAAGCTCCCGTCCTGAAACATTTCTTTCCAGTCATAATCTTTGTAGGTTTATCTACATTATGTATCACGTTGTTGCGTTTTCTCGACTGAACTTTTCTCATGCTTCAAAGCCAAAAGCGTCATGTAATCAACACAATTCTTGATGGTTTTACCAGGACATGAGTACTCAAGAAAATTTGATGAAGATGTTATTGGAAAACTTTTAAAAGGTGGAGGAGAAAGTAAGAGACACGGAGATCAATCCTGCTGAACAGTTGAGAAAGATCACAGACATGTTCAAACGCATTACTAAAACAACAAAAGGAAAAGAAAAACGGTCTCAAAAAGAGAACAAAGAAAAGCTAAGAAGCGAAACCAACCGACATGGAGAAAGTTAAACAGTACATTTCAAATGTTCCTCTTCCTCAAGAAGTAATTGAAAAGGACAATTTAAAGTTGGAAGCTCTTTATAACTTATTACGTTCTCAAATTAAATATATTGGGATGATTATTGAACAAGAAATGCATTCCAACGAATCTGTTTCTTACATCCGAGAGCATACGAAGGACTTTATAGCAAGCAGTGATGAAGGGGCAGGAAATGCTATCATTATTGACAGTAAAGAAAAAGAAAATGATGAGTTAGATAAAAACGATGAGTCAGTTGAAAATGACGAGTCAGATGAAAGTGATGGGACAGTTCAAAATATTGAGTCAGATGAAAGTTGAAGGAATGTTTACCATGTCTTTTTAAAACGGTTATCGAAAACATTTTGTTTTCAATACAAATAGTGTTGGTTGCTTATGTGATGATTCTTTAATAATGTCTAATAGATGGTTCCACGGTTATTGGCGCCATATTAACTGAGGGGCAAACACGGCTAAAATTACAGTAAATGTATGGGATTTTGACCGACTTTAAACCGCTGTAACGCCGCTAAAAAGAGGCGGAATTCCAACATTTGCCACTAATTTTAACGGCTTTACTGATATCGTTCATTCAACAGAAAATAAGGCCATAAGCGAAGGTACGACGTCCGTAAATTCGAAGTATAAATCTTCTCATGTGGCTTCTAAATTCGCGTTAATTTGCATAATTTTGATTAGAGAGCTTTGTATGAACTCTTAAAAATTCGTTTATGGCCGTTGTAGCCTGAATCTGTTCTTTATACTTTATGAAAATAATGTCAGTACAAATGTCTTTTGAAAGACATTTTCGCTGCGGAAATCCGTCTCTTCGTAGCAGTCTTACGGCGGTTCAAAGTCGGTCAAAATCCCATACATTGACTGCAATTTTAGTCGTGTCCCCCCCCTCCTCCCCCCCTCAGTTAGGCGCCAATAACCGTGGAACCATCTATGGTCAGTACAACTACAAAAATTTTGTAGCCCCCTGTCATGTGACTTAATTAATTGTTAAATTGTGCATGTGCGCCAGTAGTTGTAGGACCTCGTGGCTTGTGATCGTTCATGGAGAATTTCTGTTAGAACATTAAAAAACCTTGTGTTCAAGTGTGTTTTGACGTCTATGCGACATGGTGGCAGGGTGGGATGAATAATGTAAGATGTTGAAACTCGACCCGCCAGAGAAGCTTGACTTCGCAAAGCCTCGAGAGTGGCTGGATTGGGAGCAGCAATTTGAGCGGTTTAGATGCGCTACGAAACTAAACGAGAAAGATGAAGTTCTTCAGATAAATGCCCTTGTCTACACCATGGGGAAAGAGGCAGAACACATATTCAGAGCGTTTACATTTGCGTCTGGCGACGAAAAGAAGTAGGCCAAAGTTATCGACAATCACTTCATACCAAATATTAAGAACATTATTCAAATATTATTCACCAGCAAGCATGTTTTCATTGCCGCGTCCAAAAAGAAGGGGAAACCGTGGAAGCGTTCATTCGAAATCTCTATGAGCTGGCAGAACATTGCGAATTTGGAACACAGAGGGACGAACAGGTAATAATGTGCGTGACAAGGACCCTAAGAACATTCCGTCGATTCAGCCATGTTCAAGATGTAACCACGTACACAAACAAGAGGAAATTTGCCCAGCGCGAGGAAAGAGATGCCCTAAATGTCGCAAAATAGGTCATTTTGCTGTTGTTTGCCGTTCTGTGAGAGAAGTAACGTCGAATTTGGAAGGAAATAATCAGAAATTTTTCCAGGGAGCCGTTAATTCTTGTGACAAGTTCTAAGAGCCGTGGAGCGTCGTGTTACACATTAACCGGAAGCCCGTGCAGTTCAAAATCAACATCGGAGCTGATATCTCCGTAATGTCGATGTCACCGTATCAAGCACTACCAAAGCGTCCTAAGCCGAATCCTTCAAATGCTGTGCTGTCTAGTCCAGATGGGATGCTTAATTGTAAAGGCCAGTTTAAAGCAGAAATTTGCCTTGAGAACAAACTGTACTGTATTGATATTTATGTCATTGAAGGAGCTTGTGTGAACAACCTTTTGAGTCGTCACGCAGCATGCCAAATGGGTCTAGTCCAACGCTTAGATGAAACTACCACTAACATGTTTGGTGACATTGGTCTAATGAACTGTGAGGAAGTTAAGATAGAGCTCACCTACAATGCAAAGCCATATTGTGTAAATACTGTCAGGAAAATTCCATTTCCCTTACTTTCCAAAGTGAAAGAGGAGATAAATCGCATGCTGGAAGCAGGCATTATAGAGGAAGTTACAGTACCGACTGATTGATGTGCTCTTATGGTTCCTGTTGTCAAGCCCAATGGTAAAATCAGAATTTGTGTCGACCTGAAGAAACTAAATGAAGCAGTTAAGAGAGAAAGATACATTCTTCCTACCTTAGAAGATGTTGCTCCAGAGTTGGCAGTAGCCAAAGTGTTTTCAAAATTGGATGCATCAAGTGGTTATTGGCAGATACCTTTGCACCCAGAAAGCTCAAGGTTGACAACCTTTATCACTCACAGTGGTCGTTTCTGTTTCCGTCGATGGTATATCCTCGGCACCAGAAATTTTCCAGGAGAGAATGACTAACCTTCTAAAGAACCAGGAAGGTGTGGCAGCCATCTGAGATTACATTATAGGCTATGGGAGAACTGTAGCAGAGCATGATGCGAGACTTCAGCAAGTTTTCGCGACGATTGCAAAGTCTGGACTGAAGTTGAATGAGAAGAAGTGTGAAATCCGCAAGCCTAAGATATGCTACTTCGGAAACGTTATCAGTCAAGAAGGGGTGAGCCCAGAACTACACAAAGTTAAGGCAATTCAAGAACTTCCAGCACCACAGAACGTACCACAGTTACGTCAAGTTCTTGGAATGATCAATTATCTGGGGAAATTCTCACCAAACCTGTCAGCCGTGACAAGTCCAATGAGCGAACCACTGAAATCTGATAGTACCTGGATTTGCTCCCATCGCCAACAGGAAGCTTTTGAGAAAGTTAAAGCCATAGTAACCACAGCGCCCGTCTTAGCCTTCTACGACGTAAACAAACCAACAGCGGTCAGTGCAGATGCTAGCAGCTATGGGTTAGGTGGTGTCCTTCTACAGAAGCACAGTGATCATTTACGTCCTGTCGCGTTTGCCTCACATACTCTTACCAATTCCAAAAAGAGGTACGCCTAGGTTGAAAAGGAGTGTTTAGCATCAGTGAGGGCGTGCGAGAAGTTTTCCCGTTACCTTTGCGGTCTTGATTCATGTCAGCTGATGACAGATCATAAGCCACTGGTACCGCTGATTAATCATCAAGACTTCGATAGAGTACCCTTAAGATGTCAGCGTCTCCTTATGCGCATGATGAGATTTAAAGCGAAGGCGGAACATGAACCTTGAAAGGAACTAGTAATTGCTGATATCCAGGTCTCTCCGAGACATTCAACACAGAAGAAGATGTCAAAGGCTATGTCGATGCAGCCGAAACGGTACGACCAGCTTCACCTGAGAAGATGGAACAGATTAAGTTCGCTACTTCATCTGATCCTCAGCTGGGTGAAGTTCTTGATCATACTGTCAACAGCTGGCTGTAGTACGCTAAAGATGTACCGGAAGAAATCTGTCAATATTATGCAGTCCGTGGAGATCTCTCCACAGCAGATGGCAAGATGATCTATCGAAACCGCCTAGTCATACCTCCCGCCCTACAGTCCAAGATATTGGAGCGTATCCATGATGGTCATCAGGACATAACCAAGTGTCGCGAAAGAGCTAACATGTCCGTTTGGTGGCCTGGCATTAGCCGTGACAGTCAGGACAAAGTGTGAATTTTGCCAAGAGAATTTACCTAGTCAGAGAAAGAACCCACTTATCACTACACCTCTCCCAGAAAGAGCGTGGAAGAAGATAGGTGCAGACTTGTGTGGATATGAAGGGAAACAGTTTCTAGTGGTTATCGACTATTACTCAAGATTTCCCGAAATTGCTTATATGTCCAGTACTACCAGTAATGCTGTAATTACTAAACTCAAGGATATTTTTGCCCGGTGGGGAGTACCAGACGAAATTGTGGGTGACAATGGGCCACAATTCTCCTCAGATCAGTTCCGAAAGTTAAGCCAAGAGTATGACTTCAAGCATACCACCACTTGTCCTTACTATCCGCAAGCCAATGGAGAAGCAGTAAGTTGAGTTCGCATCGCCAAGAAGATATTGAGGGACATGACCCCTTTCTTGCCCTTATGTCTTACAGATCTACACCTCATACAGCCACAGGTGTAAGTCCTTGTCAGCTGATGATGGGGAGAGAAATTCGTACCCTTCTGCCTACACTGGAAGCCAACTTGAAACCTGTGCTACCAAGCCAAGAAGCAATTACAAGAAAGAATAAGGAAGAGTTGTAGTGAGAAGCGCTACCCCAAGGTCTTATGTCGTCCAGACACCCTTCAGTGTGGTGCGCAGAAACCGCAGCGCCAG
>JAEMWC010001702.1:22500-47500 GCA_016490735.1 Pachyseris speciosa | reverse complement strand
GACCGGCTGTGGCTTCATGGGACAGTTCAGTTTCGATAAAACTATCGACAGTTTGGGCAAAATTCACAGCTGAAGAGTGATTGGAATTGAAGTGTTCGGGGTCGGACGACAAACAGTAATTAATTGGCCAACCATGAGCTAAGAATAAGGCGATGTTGGAGTCATGATTGTTGGTCACACCGGCTTGCCACGCGAGTGGATTCAGACGGGACAGAACGACAATACCGGCGCCAAAGGCATTTGGTCGAGTGTGTTTGCAACAAATTATGTGTCTGATGACAGCAGAAATCGAGTGAAAAGCGGATAGATTAGGTTGCCCACAAGGCAGAGGTTTGTTTAAAGTTGAGGCGCAATTTGCTTGAACGGAAGAACTACGCGGTGTATTTACAGATGATACAGGAGTATTTATATTAGTGGTAATTTTGTTGGGTGATTGCAGTGAAGAATGACACTTGACGTTGTCTGTACCTGACTGGTGGCCAAGTCAGGCCGAGCTGGGACTTGCAGCCGGTGATGCGTTTGTGGTCGTCGGTCGAGTAGGGCAGGAAGCGATTGTATGGTCGGGCAATTTGCAATACGCACACACGTGCTCGGTGCCAACCTGGTGAGACTGGTTAGAGCAGGTGCTAGCGCGGTTCTATTCTCTACAATAGGTCTTGGGTGTAAACCCTGGCGGACGGACTGTGGCCTAATTATGTTGCTTAGTAGCTAAAGGCAAACGATCGGATTCTGTGATATTAAACCGCTCAAGTTCCGTGAAATCATCTCTAGGAAGCCAAACCGGCCTCGATTCGATCGAGAACGGCAGCATGAAACGACAAAACTGAAAGCCATTTGTACTTGGCTGCCAAACGCATCAAATGGGTTGACGTGACTTCCTGTTGCTCGTCGCTGGCGACTCGCATAATAGCGGAGCTCCGGCGGAGCACCATACTTATAGAAACCCGTCAACTGCTTTTCTCATGGTAAAAATGGCTAGCGGTATTGCTCGTGGGCGCGTACGCACGACGACGACGACGACGACGGAGTCGCCCAATAATTAATAATATCCTAATAATAATCATAATAATCCAACATGGCGGCCATACTCCAGCTGATCACCTAGTTTACAGCGTATATCTTTGATATAGGGTATCCGTGTCATGGCTAATTGACACCTGTCAAAACAAGGTTTCCGCTGACCAGTATCACGTGACCATATCGCGGGCTCAAGTTAGAGCTCATCGAGGTCCGCTGTTTTTTTGAAGTTGACCGCTGATCAGGTAATGGTTTTCAATTGGATCGCAGGCTCAAGTCAAGTTAATTTAACCAAAACGAGACACCCAAGCCACAACGAGGCTTAATTTTTTGCGCGCTTTCTGCGGCTCGAGATTTCACATTCAGTTGGTGTCTTCATTTTGAGCAAAACAACATCATCTTCGAAGTTCAGTTTCTGTCTCTTAATTCGCATAAAGGGCATAAAAATCAAGAACTACTTAAAAGATACTCCGGAAGGTGAATTTTCAACTGGAAAATGGAAGAGCGAAAGGTTGTTCGCAGGAAATTCTTCAATTTTTGGATCCACTTCTATGGCGCCCGGATTGTGTGGTTGAAAAACAAAATGATTTAATGCTTCAGGGCTTGTTCACTTTACCGCGACATCTTGCAGCTCACCAAGAAAGTTCTTAACAACTCACCGGCATTAATGGGAGGAACGAGTAGCTCACACTTGGTGGAAGAAGTTCTTTCTTTGAACAAACCGTTTGCTATTTTTGTAGATGCGTGTTTTTACTATAGTGGATCGATGCGTATTTTCAAGTGGTAGAAACCTCGACAACACAGGTAACTTAAATAAATTGAAGCTTAGCATTTGGTTTAATCGTTGTTAATTTTGTTCAGGAAGGAAACTTGTATTTCTGTCTCGAATGGATATAAATAACAGTCTACTCGTTTTGGACACAAAGAAGTAGCTAATTGAATTGTTTGTTTGTTGTTTTACAAGCGAACGAGTGTTTTCCTTCGTTGGGTGACTGCACATGTTTTTCGGCGTCTGTGTTTCTGCAGTGTTAAAAACTGAAAGAAACGTTTGCCCTTATGTTATTAACACGTAATCGCAATGAATCCTCGTAAAATTAAGGATTAGTATCACTTATGTTTTGCGCGATGAGGGCAATTTCAGAAACTTTCTGAAAACTGGCACAAGTGATATTTACTCGGCTCCATGCGATTACCTATCCAAACTATCAGGATTGTTTTCCTTTTTCTCTTTTCTAGGACATTTAAGCTATGTCAAAACTTAACGTACTATGAAATATGTTTGTTAAGTCCCGGCTAAAAGATCAAACATTTTCTTCCATTATCGTGTTTGTCAAGCATAACGTTTGGTGGCTAAACGCAAAACAATGTTTGACCAAACACGGGACCAAGTGAGTCCGAAATAAATGATTTTTGCGTATTATTGCTGAAATTTTCGACGTTACGTGGCTCATTTGGTTGCTTTTTACCGTTTGTGCACGATTTGTTTGTTGGGGTGGCTAAACGATCAAACATTTGTTCGTAATGCGAAATTTTGGATGAACATGTTTGATTTCGATCAAACATGGAAAGCCATTTAATGCACTATTGTGAGAGGTGGCTAAACCGTCAAACATGCTCGTCCAACGATGTTGGATGAAAATATTTGATCATTCTTTGATTGCTAAATTTGTTTTTGAACAAACACACGTGTCGACTGTATTGTTTTCTCGTAATGTCTTGATGTTTTTGAACCGCGGTCAATTCCCATTGTCTGCTCTAAACATAAAATATTGGCGCAAGGAAAGCCGTGCGGTGTTCTTCAATACCAGTAAAAAAAATAATAATCGTGGAGCTCCGCTTTTAGGCTTGGCTAAATCTATATATTATCTTAATAGCCATACACGAATTCGGCCAGAGACAGATCCTTGAATTTCTTTTTTGCTAAGCCAAAAGGGACATGTAAATGCGGCCATTCTTGGGGAGCCACTATTCTAACATTGTAATCAAACTGTCCCAAGGACTTACCAGCGTTTGGACTTTGGCGGACTGTTGATAAGGACGGCACAGTTTCAGGTTTGACGAGTGGTGACGTGGTGTTGGCCTTGATTTGAGCTTCGAGCTCAAGTTTCTTGATCTCCAACTTTTGTTGCTCGATCTGGAGTGCAAGGAGTCGAAGGTAAGCGCTTTGTTTGCCACGGTTTGTGGGAGCGGGCGGCTCGCTGAGAGGTCTTGCACGTGGCGTTTCATCATGGCCGACGGCGGTCGCATCTGAATCAACTTGTTTTGCTTGTTCAGCGTTTCCAACTGCTCGAAGCAAAGGAATGTCAAATTGAAATCCCGAAGGTAAGGACGGTGGCTTTTTTGATCTTCTCCCGGCCGCTGAGGCAATTGGAAAGTTGGAACGTTCGATGAAAGGCGTTGAAAAACAGTTTAAAATATTTGGCAAAATCCGAACGGACGAACGAAACGATGAGGGAACGCGAGGGAAGGCAGTGGCACGTGACCGGAAAGGGACCAGAGGGGGGATGAATTTTTGAATTCCTGGAAGGATTTCTGCCAATTATATGCTGCTGTACGATATTTTGTGTTGTGGGTAACAATACACCTTCCTCCTTGGTGGGTTTGGAAGACTTCTGAAAACGACTGCTCAATTTTTTAGAATTTTCTTGCTCAATAAGTCAACGTGAAGCGCATAATTATGATCGAATGTGAATAATTAAAATTTCCTATGTAACCTATAATTACCAAGTGTGCACTGTCCGGCCATGGTGAGAGGCCTTTCATTACAATGAGGAAATTGGAGAGATTTCATAATCGTTCAAACGTTTATACTGTTCTTGACATCCAGGGTACAGTCAGGGCAATTAATAACTGAACTCAGTGCGACCGGTTACCGGATGACACTAATTTGTTTTGTCAACAAACTGGATTTGAGACAGGGGGTCTTCCTCCACTGAAAGTGAAAAGACAAAAAATGCCCAGGCCCTGAGAAAAACAGAAATTGTTACCTCTAAAACCAAGGCCACTTTCAGAAGCTCAGGCCGATTGGAGTGAAAAACTTTCTATCCCGGTCAATCTAAATCTTTTGGAAACCATACCTTTCACAGCAGTTACTTATATTCTCTATAAAGTAGATTTGTTTTTATTTCTGTGTCATGATAAGGTCTTCCTCATGAATATTTGTTTCATATCGTCTCCCTACTAGTGTGAACATGGATTGGTTGGTCAGCAGATCGAGAGAAGAGCCAATAGAGAAAGAAAGGATATTAATAAAAATATTAATGATAAATAAATAGTTCAAAGTCAGCCTTTACACAGTATTCCCTGGTGCATATGAATGCCATATAATATTTGCAATGAAAACATATATACGCGAGAAATGAATATATGAAAATCATATATTTGTACGGCAGATTAAAGAATGAATATGTGAATGATCATCGCAGTGACGGACACTACTTAAGTAGCAGTGAAAATGAAGCGTTAAAATATTCAGGCTTGTACAGGGTTTGAACCCATGACAAAATGATCAGCTCCCAGTTGGCTTGTTAGCTCAGTTGGTGGAGCACTGCACCGGTATCGCAGAGGTCATGGGTTCAAACCCCATACAAGCCTGAATTTTTTAAGGCTTCATTTTCACTGCTACTTAAGTAGTGTTCAAAACTGTGATGATCATTCACATATTCATTCTTTAATCTGCATTTCAAATATATCATTTTCATGTATTCATTTCTCACATATTTATCACTCACAGAGTGAGAGATTTTTTTCAATATATTGAAATGAGAAGACAGGTTCACGAAAGCTGGCTAAAATTTTGAGAGCTGCTTGTTTTAATTGCAATTGTAATTGCCACCCTCAGACCATTGTTTTTTGTTGGCTGCATGTGTAACTGACGGACATATATAGTGAAACATACAAGTGTGGTTTATTGCGTAGGAACACTGAAAACACAAATGCAAACAAAGTAGTTTTCTTGCACTTAAGCGAGTCCAATAGAGAGGGGGATATTGGGAATTTCGGCTTTGCAGATTTGGCCATTTTTTGGTCTTTGGATAAAATAAACATGTGGTTTTTGGTCTTTATGACTTTGTGGTTTGTGGTTTTCCTTTCTTTTGACACTCATTTTAAATTTTCAACCAGCATGATAGCTGTTATTTGGATTTGGAAGCTAAACTAGTGAGCCTGCAACACTTAAATAGCCGAAAGTTTATAAAACTGAGTTTAATTTCCAATGAGTTTCATCGGAACACAGTGGACTTCGTCGGTGATTTTTTTTAATAAAAGTGACAAGCTCGTTTTTACAGACACTGCTGCATATGCCCTATCAAAAGAACCTGTATTTTTTTTTGAACCTGTACTTTACAAAGTTGTACACCGTATGTGCCAACCAGATTGGATCCTGAGACACATCAAAATCATGCAGTTCATGAGGACCAACTATTATATTTAGGCCAGGATCCTAGAGTTGTGACTTAAATTCATTTCTAAAATGCCACATTGGTGCAACAATTTAACTTCACAAGAAAAGAAGGTTGTGGTGTAGCTTTGAAAAATGTCTTCGTTCCCCTTATTGACTGAGTTAGGTTAAGACTAAAGAGTCTCATGGATCTTTTTGTGTTCCAGTATGCCATAATCTCAAGCCAAATATTTTCCCATTCATCCCTCCAAAATGAGTGAATCTGATTCATGATGATATGTTAAGCCACTGAACATCATGATCAGTGATAATATTAGTACTTTTGGTAGACTCAATGTTTTGCTAATGCATTAGGATTTCGAAATGTGGCGTGAGGTTTGCAATTTCCAGTTTTGGTAATTTTTGTTCAGTTTGCGGTTTTGACTAAAATTTTCTGCAGTTTTGTAGTTTCTAATATAGGCCCCCATGCCCTCCACCATAGAGTACATTAATTGTGTGAAACCCCTTCTCTCCTCCAGGCATGCATGCATGACATTTTCTGCACGTCTTATTACAAGTGAACATCAGATACAGGAAATTATAAAACAGGCAGGCAAAGCAAAATAGGGCAGAATCACTAGGATTAGGATTAAAGAGGTAGGGGCCCTCAGGAAAGGGGTGGAAACAGGCATTGCAAAGGATAGGGGAGGAAGTATATCTGCAGCCCTCCCCTGACTAGGTGTGGTATCCATTTGTAATAGTGCATAACTTGTTCAATCACTCTTCTCCTTGTTGGCAGAAACAAAGCAAGACTGGGGATGTTGATCGAATGACTGACACTTCCAAATACACTGGATCTCACAAGGAGCGGTTTGATGAGAGTGGCAAGGCAAAGGCATAGAGGGCCGTGTAGACAGGGATGATAAGGCTGCAGAAGGCTATGTTGGGGGTTATAAGGGAACGTATACTTTGGACCATACACACATTAGCTGACAGTAGACTGTGAAACATGCTTGTGCACTATTAAGTGTGATTTTAGGCATGCACTGAAAGTCAATCAAGCTCAATTTGTGAAATTTGTAAGCTATTATGGTGAAGGTTCACAACTGTTTGATAAGACATATTTATAAAAAGAAAAGTGACAATTAAAACAAAATCTAGTTTGAAACTACATGATACTGATAGCTTTAAATGCACGCCAATATAAAAAATTGGTTGTAGTTACATTTAGACAATAAACACAATAAAAGAACATCACACTTACCTTCTGTTTTGGTTTGAAAGATACCTTGAGCCCCAATGGTGATCATTTCACCAAATCCCATAGACTAATACCACGCTTGTTGTGAACAATAGATTTGCCCGTCCAGCCTCGTCCACAAAACGAGCAAACACAAAGGATCTTAATTCAATGGGAGCTAGAACTCATCTTGATGACGAGTCTGGACGGGCAAAATCTATTGTTCATCAGAAATGTGATATCGGTCTATTGTGTTTAAATACAATATTGATATCTTATTCTGCTACACAGAAGTTGCCAAGCCTACGCAATGATCATTCACATATTCATTCTTTAATCTGCACTTCAAATATATTATTCTTTCTCACATATTCATCACGCACTTGTACATTACGAACCAACAAAATGACCAGCTCCCAGTTGGCTTGTTAGTTCAGTTGGTAGAGCACTGTACCTGGTATCGCAGAGGTCGTGGGTTCGAATCCCGTACAAGCCTGAATTTTTTTCAGGCTTTATTTTCATCACTACTTAGTAGTGTACCTAACTGCGATGATCATTCACATATTCATATGTGACACTAGTGCCACATAGAATACTATGTACCTGCATATGTATGGCTGGAACTTATTATGGCACCCATGCCCATAGCATGATTACTTCTGCCACCTGAATGGAATGCCAGTCAATCATAGGGTTTCCTGCTCCTGCAGTACTTTGGTAGATTTTGCTAAAATGGTACCCTAGATGTGTTACAGTAGGTGCTTTTGGAGGACATTCCTTTGGTTACCTTCACTGTGGTAAAAGAGATCTAATGGGTTGTTCTGAGCACGATCACGATTTTTTTGGGTCATTATTAGATATATCAAAAAACGCACTTAAATAAACAGTGAAATAACAAATTGTCAGAGAAGATAAGCACCAAAGAGACAAGAATATATGCAAACAAGAAAGAGACCCTTTTTTGAGAGAAATTCTCGAACACTGGACTAGTTTAAACTACAGAAAGGAAATTCTTGATTTTAACTCTATGGGTATATGGCACAACTCACTGATTAGAATAGATAACCGACCCATTTTTATACATCTTGGGTTAAAGCAGGGGTAAAAGAGGTTAGAGATCTACTTAGTGAACATCAGACCTTCTTAAGCTATAATGCATTTGTCGCTAAATACAATATTAAAACCAACTACCTTGAGTACTTTAAAGCAATAGCAGCCTTAAAACAATTCAAGAAAATGTGCTCACCAGGCTTAGATAACCCATCTTCAAATAATACTGCGAGTCTTTTGTCACACTCAAATATTAACAAAGAATGTTATAGACGCCTTGCGAAAAATAAGGCCTCTATACCATTACAGAGTCAAGAAAAATGGCTTTCTGAAGTGGATATAATAGGAGATTCGATCGTTAATTGGAGAAACTCTTACTATCTGCCATTCCTCTGTACAAGAGAAACAAAGCTCAGAGTATTCCCGTTTAAGTTTTCTGCATAGACGAATTGCGACAAATGACTTTCTTTGTAAGATAGGCATAAAACCAGTGGATTCTTGTTCCTTCTGTGGGGAATCTACTGAAACTTTGGTCCACCTGTTTTGGAACTGCAAACACACCCAAGCTTTTTGGAAACTATTACTTGAATGGATTTCCCAAAAACTTGTAGATGTGAAAGACAATTTTCTCTCTCCCTCTTTCTCCCTAGGTTTAGTTGAAAATGTATCGAATCTACTTCTATGCCACCTACTACTTATTGCTAGACACTACATATATACCTGTAAATTAAAAAACGCCTTACCTAAGCTGCAATTATACATACAACTACTGTTAACCTCCATAAAAATTGAAAAGAAGATAGCTCTGGATAGTAACACCCTTATTTCCTTTAAAAAGAAGTGGAACCCATTGAAGGACGCCCTCCAGTACTAAAATAATTAATTATAATTTTAGGAATTAATTATAAAGGTTGCTAGCTACTAGAAGTAAGCGGTTTTGTAATGTTGCTAGGTTAGTAGTGAAAGATGTTGTATTTTACAGCGTTAGCAGAACGGTATCCTTGTAATGTAATGTAATGTAAGAATCGCATGGTAAAGATAGTGTAAGTAGTAGAGTAAATATTGTATTGTACTGTAAGTACAGTAAGTGTTGTATCGTATCGTAAGTGGAGTAAGTATCGTGTCATATTCTATAAGTAGGGTAAGTACAATGTAAGTAACTATGTGTTCTTGCAATAAAAAAAATTAATTAAAAAAAAAGAATAAATGCAAACATGGTGAGAATGGTGAAGGATGGAGAAGATCGAAACAGATTACAAATTACCTTTTTGAAAACTTTAGGCTACGGTATGGTATACAGAGAACCGCAACAGCAGAGGCTGTTGTTGAATTTATTTCCTCAATTAAGTCTAAGAATCTGGTACACAAGCCACTGCATATGCCATTGAAAAATTATTACATGAATTAAAAAGCAAAATGTAAATTGTAAACCAACTCAAAACATTGGTCAATGAGGATGGTTTTAATGTCACATTTGATGACACTCTAGTAAGAATTATAAATAGAACTTTAGTGTCTGAATAGCATACAATGTTGATTTTGTATATAGCTCTCCTGTAAAAGTTAAATGTGAATAGTTTCAAAACAGTATGAAATTACTTTAAACTTGAAATTCTGTGCATTCTTTTTACAGTAAAAATACAATAATTGATTTGGCCTTAGCATACAGACTCATGGTTTTGTCTACATTTTTTGGTATTTGAATTAAGGCCTGGATTCTGCAAGTTAGTGTATCAACTGTAACTTAAGCCAAAAACTGGACCACCTGAAGTGACGTATGAATGATTTCTTATTGAAACCCAAACAAAAAAAGCAACCATGCATCAGATCCTGTTTCGTTGTTCTTTCTTGAGTTTTTGGCAAACGTCATAAGGTAACTCATCGATTCTAGCCAAAATACTGATACCAACCCACATTACTCAGAAACAATAACCAGTTTGTATGCTAAAGAAGTGCAAATTTAAAGATTGGGATGTTGCAGCCAAATTGTGATATATTCTCTTTTAGCTGAAAAGAATACTCTCTCATTGCAGTGTACACATGTAAGTTAAGTATGCTGTGTAAGTTGGTTCTGAAACTAATTGAAATCAACGTTAACATTAATACTGCTTATTCACCCTTAAATATACCACAAGCTGTGTAATCCTTACTATGATTCATGTACACAGTGTAGCACAAAATGTGTGTGTGTAAAACCAAACCAAAACAATGAATGAATTTCACATCACAGTGTGAAGCTGCTGTTCAAGTTCAGAATTCAACTGCATAACATATACATATTATATTATATGGCATTAAAAAATCCAATTCCCATTTGACCAATCTGTATGATTGTAAGATTTCACAATCACAACCAGAAGCATTGCAAAGCAAGTGAAGAATCAATGTGTATTGTTCTTGCAATATGTATACACTGTATGACCACACTTACTTAACACACCAATGAACACTCTATTTGCAATATGTATATGTTGTGGTTCATATTTATTTTGGTTAAATTTCTTTCAATCCAGTTTAGTTTTTTCAAACTAGTTTACTTTTTTCAAACCAGTTTGTTAGTTTTAAACTGGTTTGTTCTTATCAACTGTCTAAGAGGGGCTTTTATTTTGGGGTGTGGTTGAAAAAAAGGGGCGTGGAAATTTATGGGGGGCTACAAAAAGAATTTAAGAACATTTTTTGTTTTAAACTTTTTTCTTTCTTCTTCTCCCCATTCACTGTACCACTCCCCCCTACTCCCTGCTATCTAACACACTTACCTTATATCCAACTACACATTTTGCACCAAAGATTTTTTTGAATTGCACTTACCGGAGTTTGAACCGCCAACCTCTGGATCAGACGTCTTGCACCCTATCCATTACACCACACTGGTGACTGGTGCAAATTAACCCATATTTGTTGATATCCTGACTTTTTACATCCCAGACTCCTCTCTACCAAAAGTTTCATTTATTCATAGATCCCAACTCTCTCTACCATTTTATCTGCAAGGCTTCTAAGCTCTTTTCAAACTAACAGAAGCCATAGAAGAATACTGTGTTGATAAAGAGTAGTTTTACCAGAAAATAACTGAGTTAAATGAACAAACCAAAATTTCTGCCTCACCACTTAAATGAGTAGCCCAAAAAAAAAAAAAACAGAGAAATGGCTAAATGATAGACATTATACAGCAAAATAAGTCAAAGAGTTGTCAATGAGTTTTTAAGCCTATGCAAAATACATTGTGAGCAGAAGTCAATTACTGCTAGAGTGAGACCTGTATAGGGACCACTACAAAGTGAAGTTTCCTTCAACATTATTGAAATAGACTTAATGGCTTTCAGAAATTGTGCCTGCAAATGTGCCAATCCACACACTTGGCTCATGTCAGTGAGAGATCACCACACAAGGTTTGTCTGCAGTGCTCATCCCCTGCATAGTATTAGACAGCTACTACTGAAGTCCTGGGTGCTCTGAGACTGAGAGAGTACTGTTAGTAACACATACATAGATAACCTGTGTAATTTGACCAAGGTTGTGCTTTTGCCTTTGGGCGACAAGGAAATCTCAGTTTTTTTCACACAATAATTGTGCTGGGCACCCTAGATTTCACAGGTTCAGAGTTTTGGGCTCCCAAAAATTTTTCTTAGATCACAGCCTAAATGTTAACATCATGTGAGATTGTAAAAAGGTAATTAGGTTGTAAATTAAAGTGATGTAATACAACAATTCATACAATACAAGGGTGGCCACAGTTTCACAAATTATGTATTATGTCAAGTGGCCATTGATTACTGTAACATGTAAAATGTCTGTAGTACAATTTACAACCTTAAAATTGTTACCATTAACTAAATTATCCATTTCTTGCATTATTCAATAAATTATAACTGGTAGCTGACATGACCAAAGATGAGTTCTAATAAAACAACATATAGGCTTTGTAGTACAACCATATATGTTGTGGTATGAAATTATTTCATACCGGTATGAAATTTATTTCCTTTGTCTCCTATGAATAATCAGGGTTAGGAGACAAGGGAAATAAATTCCATACCAGTTGGTATGAAATTTATTTCCTTTGTCTCCTATGAATAATCAGGGTTAGGAGACAAGGGAAATAAATTCCATACCAGTTGGTATGAAATTTATTTCCTTTGTCTCCTATGAATAATCAGGGTTAGGAGACAAGGGAAATAAATTCCATACCAGTTGGTATGAAATTTATTTCCTTTGTCTCCCATGAAGAATTAGGATTAGGAAACAAAGGAAATAAATTTCATACCAGTTGGTATGAAATTTATTTCCCTTGTCTCCTATGAATAATTAGGGCTAGGAGACAAAGGAAATAAATTTCATACCAGTTCTGGTATGAAATAATTTCACACAACGTAAATTTCATACCACAACATACACAATAGCATTACAGTATAGTCTCCCTAACCCTTCCATAAAAGCTAACCATTTAATATCAGGGTTTAGGCCTAATTAGTAAGATCAGTGCCTAACCCTACCCCCTAAAACCAATCCGTAACCCCCTAACCACTAACCCTAACCCTTTATTTAATGTTTTTGTGTAACTTTTTTGAGGCACATGTAAGTTCACTTAAAGAAAGAAATTAAAGTTTGTGTATGGAAGAAAAACTTCCCATGATTTTGAAAAAAATAAACTGGTTTGAAAAACATAAACTAGTTTGAAAAAATAAAATATGAACCACAACATATACACTGTATGACCACACTTAACACACCAACGAACACTCTCCTGATCAAGTAAATATCACACTACTTTGCACAATTAAAAAGCCAGTCTATTGTCTTTTTAAGACTTGTCATAGTTGTCACTAAATCTGCCCCCGATCTTTTAAAAAAGAATTAAGACTCCATGTGGTTGTCCATGTATTTGTCATGAACCTTTGAAATGCAGTTTTCTTATTAGAGTTTCTGAGTGTAATTCTTTTGTTTTCTTTTGTGTTTTCTCAATTATTACACTTTGTTTCCAGGGTTAATGAAAATCCTAATACATGTCATGCTTAGGATGGACAATTGTTTTTTATACTTCTCATAATTAGTTCAACCAACAATGCAAATGTAATAGAACGCGTGTTACACAACAAAACAATCTTTAATTATTTATTTGTAACTAACAATATAAATGTTCCATAACTAATGTGTAATTTTGAGATATAACAATTTTTTATTTAATTGTGAAAAATTTCAGTTGTATAATGTGGTATAATTAATCCCTGTGAGATAGTGGTGATGGTTGATTTATAAGATAAATTGTCCTACTGAAAATTGTGTTATAACCATATAACCTTGTTAAAGCATTAATTGTGTTATTGAAAATTTTGTTATAACGATGGAAGGTTATGAAAACATTTCTTAATATTGCGTATAACAGTATTCACAATGTAATATTCTCCAAAAACAACATGAACTTGTTACTAATATAGGGCAATACAAAACGTCCTTGCAATAAAACGGAACAATAATTAAAGGGCTCCTTCAAAAAACAACATGAATTTCTTAATAATGTAAGGCAATGCAAAATGTGTTTGCAATAAAACAGAACAATAACTGAAGGTTGCGGTTAAAACACCTGGCAAAAAAAATTTCATAACTATGGTTTGTGACTAAGAAAAGTCATTTGTAAAAATTCAGTATCTTTGAAAGACTTTCAAAATTGATGAAAAAGCAATAGGGTGTTTCTGCACTGAGTCTTCAAATTGTTTTGATGCAGTGAAAGTCAACTGTTTGAACAAAAATCCTCTTCGTGCTTTGATGTTGAAAAGGTTGAAGTGTCTTTTTTATCAGGATATGTAATTAGTGTTTCTTTGTCTTTCTCTCGGTATGTGTAATTATTGTTTCTTGCTCTTTTTATCAGGATGTGTGATACTGTTTGTTGGTCGTTTATGATTTTTAAGCATTGTTGTTTTCAGTGTCCATGGGAACGTGTCACTGGCTGTCATTATCCTGGCTGTTGTTATCTTGTTGGCTTTTGGAGGTTTCATCTGATGCAGTATGTTTTGTTATACTGGTGATCAGTCTTCCTGTTGCAGAGAGGTGAAAATCAACGTTGTCAAGCAACAACAGCTTTTCTGTAGGCGCTTCCTGGTTGTATTTATACTGATAGACATCCTCATGCTCAAGGTTTTAGCAAAAGCTGTGACACTAGTTTGCTTGTTGTCTTTTTCAAGTTGAAAGGAAGCATAAACTTCTAAATTGTAGCAGTTTTTGAGAAGCATCGACATGTTGCAAGCATGACACTGAAGGATTTTTGATCCAGGATGTGGAGACACCTTCTTGTTACAATTCTTATTGTTGCACAAAGGATGGATGGTTACATGGACGTTCACGATATCTGGACAACACAAAATCTTTTGTGTTTTGTGATGGTCTTTAGCAGATGCAAGGCCTCGCTTTTTAGCATGGGTGATGACCGTTTCTTCTGTGGTTGACAGCTTTTTCCCGTAAAAGTGTTTCTATCTGCAATTTCTGAGGTTGTAAAACTGACCTTCCTTTATCTGTTCTATTTTTTTGCTCCCATATGGAGATGTCAGTGGATGCTGTACTGTCAGTGATCCTTGCATCACGTACTCTTTTCTCTCCTTTTTTGGATTCTTTTGGAGTAAGGGACTCAGAACCAAGCCAACACAATGATCCTGAGATATGAAATGTTCCTGAGGTGTGTTTATCTAAGATATTACTTATATCTGTTGTAGTGGAAGTAGATATAGGCTGAAATGGAAATGGGATCGAGTGGGTTGGGAGATCTTTTATGGTTGCTGTTTGGTTCATAAATATTGTTCTGCTTGCCACAGGTCTCAGGTTTGAAAGCTGAAGTGCTTGTTCAGAGTTAAACTTGTCTAGAAAGAGTTGACATCCTGAGGTGTCACTTTTGTTGACCATGACTCTAATAGTCTTACCGTCATTTTCGCCAACTTGGAAGTCAGTTTGAGCTATTGGTCTTTGAGCTATTGGTCATACTCTTCTTTAAATCATGCACCATTTGTATGTACCCCTTTAGCACTGTTGAAAAAAAAAGGGAAAAGGTTAGTTTTTTAAATAAAATAAGAACAAAAGGGGTAAGTTTGAATAAAGACACGAGTGTTTTAGACACAATAAAACAAGTATGTCAGAGGGTGTCTTCCATGGCCAGAGAATGAATTACAGAAAAATGACAGAGCAGAAAGAGGGAACTAAAGCAAAGCTTTAGTAGCGTGAAGAGGCTCAAGACGGAGTCCTATGTCACTTGCTAGGTAGTCCTCACTATCCGTGATATCACTTCAAAAACATAAGAAAATCGACTTTAATTTAATGAGGCCATTTCAGAATTTATTGGAAAGAAAGACAGAAGATTAGTTCTGTGCCTGTAACGGAAAACCAGTTATAACTTATATGAAAGCTATGGGCAGTTATATTTTACATAGCTCAGGACTTTAATCTATTGTTCTTGGATGGAAGACATGTAAAAATTGACAGGATTCTTTTTTTATTGTTGTAAATTTCTAAAATAAAATGCCTGGTGCGGACTGCAGATCCAAGGGTGGTTCAATTCGGGGGATTCGGTCGACTCCCCTAAAATTAATAGTTTGATAAAACTGTGTAGCACAGATGTCACGAATAAACATTTTGGAGTTTTTTGAAAATGTGCTATTAGTTTTCAACGCCAGACGTTTGGAGGCTGCTGCCTCTTTCTCAGTTGCAAATACGCAATTATATCTTCTAAAATTAAGGTGTTAATTGTAACGTCTAAAAACTTGCAGTTACCACAAAATTCTGGTGAAAATATTAACAAAAGGTAAAGCATTGAAAGCAATAGAGCATGTCGCTCACAGCAGCAAATTTAGCGTTTGGATCTGCATAATATAAAATCACATACCGATGTCGACATACCTGATGCATCAGTGATAAGATAAGCTTTAGTGTGCTTATTGCTAGGATTAGCTTCTTGTTTCTTCAGCTTTTGAATGAAGCACATAGTTGCATAGAAACGTAAAGCAAGCCTTTCATCCTGAACTCAATATTGCTCATGTCAAATCAAGTGAACTTACCATAGATTTGTAAAAGCCCCAATTATGAGGGACGAATAATTGATCTTTATATGCGAACAAGCAACCGTTCATTTGAGGCATGCCGTGGTCACGAGGAGACAAATATGTGACTTAAGTTCAACCTCGATCTCAAGTAGTCAAAAGGAGTGTCGCTCATTGAGCAAGTCCTCCTTAAACTCCTAGCCGTCGTACGAACATCAGCGCTCGTCACTCAATTTTTTTTAAGTCCTACCTACGATAACCAGGCAAGTAGGGGCTTTCCTTTTTGCTCAGGTTTATGTTTATAGTTAACTCCTATTAATTAGCTTTTACTGTTTTGCCTTTTACGTTTTTTCATCGTGTGGTAAGCCCAATTGCGTAATGACTAAGCCACGTGTATTGATTCTGGGACATTCTTTTGTTCATCGTCTTCAGAAATTCATGTCTCGCTCAACTATAGATCAGAAACTCTCCTTATCTGACACGGCCGACGTCCGTCTTTATGGCGTTGGAGGCCGCACAGTTTCTAAAGTTCTAGAGTTTGATTTGGGCGTGGTAGATTCCTTTAAGCCAGATGTTGTTATTCTGCAGTTGGGCTCCAATGATTTAGTCGATCTAGCCCCAGAAACGGTCGGTTCCTCTCTAGAGGAACTCGTCCACTTACTACATACTACGTTTGCTGTTAAACTCATTGGTGTTTGTCAGACTTTGAAAAGGGTACCTCCCTCTCTCCGTGTTCCCGATTTCAATACCAGGGTGGTTAAGCTAAGCACCTATCTGAAAGTGGTCTTAGAACCACTCGATTTGTGTTTTTATTGGAAACACATTGGTTTCTGGAGGTCTAAAAGTACTTTATTTTTACCCGATGGGGTCCACCTTAACGAATTAGGATCACTTCGGTACTACAGGAGTTTAAGGGGCGCGGTGTTGAGATCGATATCACTGCTTCAATGAGGACATTTAGCTATTTCTGTTTTACCACTCCACAAACCAAAGGAAAATTACAAAGCACATAGTCATAACACCGACAATGCCTACATTGGGAGTTATTTAGCGTCTGGACTGCTAGCGTGGGTTTTTTTCATGTTGTACATTTTATTCACCATTTTGGTTTGCGTGCAGGTATGTAATCTTATCGCCATTTAATGGCTGCCCTTCGAGTGTTTCATTTTTATGGCACTCCTCCTCGAACGCATCGTTACACATGGGCCCCGCTTACTGTTACGGTGTAATTAGTGCATTCCTTTTGGCGGCTACCATAGGTAGTGGGCTCAATGCACTCAGACCGTTGATAGGATCATAAATGTCCTTTTGTTTCTGTCCATGAACGCACTCCCGCCTTCTAACTTGCATTCCGGTGCTATCGACTTATCGTGCTGTGGTCCTTGACTGACTTGAATTCCTTTTAACCCCTTATCTGCTGTCATTGATAGCCACATCGATCTTAGCACCGCTAATTGAATCTTCCTTCTAAAGTTTCATTCTCAAGTTCCTTAATTACATTTATCTTATCACAATTTGGATTAAGTTATGCCTAAGACAAAACGTGGCGCTAAGACCACCAGGATGTCGACCCGCAGGCGAGCAGGCGTTCCTGAAGTTCGGGCTGCCGTTAAGGATCTTTCAGAAATGCTTCAGAACGCAGAGGAAATCCCTCCGTTGCAGTTAGCCACGGCTACAAATCCATCCCTGTCCAGTTTTAGCCCAAATTTGAACCTTAATGCACTAGCCACCACAATAACAGCCTCAGTCATTCAGGGCTTACGAACAATGGGCGCTATTCCAGTCCCACCCAGTTCTGCCCCTACTGCAGACGTTGCCACAGCCTCTACAAGTATGGCGTTGCAGCGGGAAATTTCATCGATCACCGCCACCGACTCTCTCCCTTTAGCATCCCCACCAGGCAAGCCATTTTCTAGCGTTGCTATCCCTTTAACAAATAAGGTTTCAGATAAATTGCAAGCTAAGATCCATAGAGATGAGTATATAGACCTCGGACTGCTGTTATCGTCGACAGTGGAGGACACAAAATACGCTGTTTCTCTGTCTACGGTCAGTAATCCGGGCCACACACGGCTCTGTTTAGAGCCGATACAGAAAAGTAAACAAATAACCACTATTGGTCAATGGGTTACGGCGTTTCATACCTTATATATATATATATATATATATATATATATATATATATATATATATATATATGTATGTATGTATGTATGTATGTATGTATGTATGTATATATATATATATAAATACTTGTTTCTTGGGTAGAATGTATTTCGTAGAGCGCTCAACTCATTTGATTGAGGAGCATTGACTATAACTTCACAGAAGTTCAGGCTTCAGGAATAATCATCGTTTTATTGCGACAGTGCTGTTTCGTATGGTTCAAAATTATATGACCACACTCATCAGAACTCTCATCACGAATCGTTAAAGTTGCCTGATGAGTGTGGTCATATAATTTGGAACCATACGAAACAGCACTGTCGCAATAAAACGATGATTATTCCTGAAGCCTGAACTCCTGTGAAGTTATATATATATATATATATATATATATATATATATATATATATATATATATATATATATATATAATAACCTGTCACAAGCATCCAATTTCGGATTTCCTCTCCATAAGAAGTAATATGAAAATAACACAAATGAAGAGCGAAAACAATGTTTTCTATCCTTCACCTATATTTCGGCCATGTTTACCGGCCTTCATCATTCACCCTGATGAAGGCCGGTAAACCTGGCCGAAATATAGGTGAAGGACAGAAAACATTGTTTTCGCTCTTCATTTGTGTTATATATATATATGTTTAGAATGTGTGGGGAACGGGAAGAAACCATTAGTCACACTGCGACTGAGTTTAAGAGATTGGCTCAGAAAGAATACAAGGGTTGGTGGCACGATCAGGTTGGTAAATGTGTCCACTGGAGTCTTTGTCAAAAGTTTGGTTTGGATTGCAACAAGAACGTCTATGATTATGAGCCAAAGCCAGTGGAGGAGACGGTTCAGTGTAAACTACTGTGGGACTTCCGTATCCAAACTGACCAGAAAATTGAACATAATAGACCAGATATTGTAGTTATCGACAAGAAGGAAAGAGCTGTATAATAATAGATATTGCATGCCCATTTCACCATCAGGTAAGAGAGAAAGAACGAGAAAAAATTAAAAAGTGCCAGGACTTGAAAAGAGAGGTGAAGCGTTTGTGGAAGTGCAAAGAAGTTACAGTACAGTAAAAACCCTCATGTAAGAACCTACATTTTTGGGGTAGTTATTGGCAATTTAGGCTGAGTGGGTTCTTAATTAGGTTCTTAATTTCTATGAAGGAGATAATTAGCTATTAAAATGTTTATATTTAACAGCAAAAATGAACGATAAAAGTGATATGACTCCTTTGTCAAAGGAAGTATGTATCAGATCTTGTAAATTACAGCATTTGATGCGACCAAGATCACTCCGAAACCGTCGGATTTTATCGTTAATTTTTTGCTGTTGTATGCTTAAATGTATATCTTAATACAAAATGTTTATCATAATTTAACTGTAAAACAACCTTCTTGATCTTTCTTGGCTAAACAGGTTCTTATATGTTTGGGTAAAATGGTAATTTTCTGCCAGCAGGTTCTTAAACCACTAGGTTCTTACATGCGGGTTTTTATTGTAATACCAATTGCCATCGGAGCCCTTGGAACAGTTAGTTTTCAGACATGACTAAAGAATGCAGTATATACTCGATGGACGTAGGCTCTCTTTACAGAAATCTTGTCTACACGTAACAGGAAGAATCATCAGAAAGGTGCTGGACACCTGAGGGGACGGGAGGTCCCCTGGTATCGGAGAATTAGCCGGTTTGGAGACCAAGAAACTGTGAACTGGGAAATAACAATAACAATAACAACAATAATAATAATAATAATAATAACAATAATAATAATAATGATGATGGGTGTAAATGCTAGAGTTTCATGGACGAGTGTTGTGTCTCTAAGCTACGGAGAATTGCTCACACACAATCAACATTACCCACTAGAACACCCGACAACTTGAGAGAATTGAATAACATAATAATAATAATAATAATGATAAGGATAATAATGATAATGATAATAATAATAATAATAATAATAATATAAAAATAATAATAAAGATGATGATGATGATGATGATAGTAATAATAATAGCCCTTTGATAGAAAACCAACAAAGACGATATATCATATTTTCTCGAGTCTTTGTTGAACTGAGAAGGATTCTAAATAAGATTTTAAGCCAAAAACCAGGCGCACTAATATAATCCTCACGAAACTGAAGATTGCTTCATTAAACAGGGTTCTCATGTAAATAAGCTTACTTAAGTTAATGTAGTTTTAGATAGTTAGGTTTTGAATTTTGTAACTAGTATTTTTAAGTAGTAATGACCCCAGTGTAACTGATGAGAATACCGTGTATAAATAAAGTTATTTGATTTGATTTCAATTGATTTGACTTTCGTTTGTTTACGCCCTGAATGATTTAAGAATTCTGCTCCTTTTGAAATATACTTAAGTGCTTACCAATATTCACCAAGTTTTTCTTCTTTAGTATACCTAGAAGAAAAATAATGTTCTAAGAATGTCAGCGAATTAAAGAAGTAATACAAATTCAGTGGTTCTTAATCTTAGTTCAATTATTAAGATTGATTATTAAGATGTTTTATCTTATCTTTGTAATGAATATGAGCGCTTTTCATTTGTATGGAAATAGAAATAGGCACTGAATATGACTGTACCATTAGCATCACAAAACTAGAGCTGTCGCTTTAGTGAGTTCATGGTACTCGCGTTCTCTCGATTAAAGAGCTCAACCTGTCAAATGGCACATCCTCGTCCCTTTCTATTTTTACCAGTTTATCTTTGCAAATGGAAACCCCTCCATGCTTTCAAGCGCGAGATTCGAAGCCCGGTAAAACCGGTCGGCATATTGGACGATACAGTGGAGGATCTGGGAGGTGGAACTCCAAATCTAGGGGGAAGCGGGTAGGGGAGGGGAACCGAGAAAAACCTCCGGCCCGAAGACCGATGATTTCTCACGATGAAAGTCAAATCCTGCCTACAAGCGGACGGTCAGACGGACGGACGGACAGTCGATGGATGGATTTTAAGTAAGTTATTAAGGTGGCTGAAGACAGTTTCCGCAGATAAGCGGCAATTCGTGTGATGGCGCAGGTTTTAAACCAAAACTTGGTAGCGAAAACATTTTTTACCTACTTTTGTCGGCTATTGAAAGGCGGTCCTCAAAACGAGAAATGGAAAAACGAGCCGCACTTTGCAAACGCCACCTATTGTCTTGTGGTGTGCATGCGTACTAAGAAAAGCATATGAGGTTGTTGTATTTTCCAGATGCACAAACGAGGATTTTTCAAAATGTACTCATTAAAATTTGATTACATTAGGCATAATTTTTATTTTCAACGGAATTCAATTAATGAGAGCTCTAAAACAGAAGCCGAACAAAGGAATTTGGGAGTTGTAGCAACGAGGACGGCTACGGCAACAAAAACGCCACAAAACAATACGTTTATGAACAAAAACAATGGTTCTACACGTGCATTTTACACTTTGGTAGATTTCTTTGCCGTATTCTCCAAAACAACAATCTTAAATGACCAAATTTTAAGTTTTCTCGAGAACGTGAGCGCATAACGGTAAAATTAATTTGTCTTTCCTTTTCCTTACTTTATAACGCCGTTCATATCAATTTTGTCCCTGGATAGTTCGCCGGCATTTTCCAAGTGAACCAAATTGAAACAATCGCGAAATAGTTACAAAAAGGAGAAGTTATAAGGACTGTTTGTGGTGAATTGTCAATGTCACCGCAACCAGTCCTTCTCAGGACAACACTCACCCGGACGATCGTGCTTCACGTAGTTATAACATATTAATCCTTTGCCAAATTTCAGCTTCTAAGCTGCAATACTTCTCCCATATGACATATACTCAAAACCAATCAAAACTGTGTTCAGCCACCTGAAGCTAGGGAAGGATCGAGTTAAAGAAGGAGTAAGCATGTGAGTTAACGAGTGCATGTGGAGCGAATGAGCAGCTGAAAGCAAGTGATTGATCGACATCAGCTTAATACAAAGACCAATACCTGAATCTAACACAATTGCTTTCAAGTCATCGCGAGGCAGTTCCGCGCAGAATCCCATTTTCTCTGAAAACACCATGTGCTGCCATAGATCAGCGACACCGAGCAGAATGTCATCGGGAACTGGGGACGAGAAATCTATAGAGCTCAAAAGGCACCGCTCTATTAGCTGATAGAAAAAAAGAAAGCAGTCAGTTTGTACAAATTATTGAGTCAAACACGCGATTCATAAGAGGAAGATTACAAACTTGATAGCAAGTTAGACGCCATATGGAGTGATTGGATTTAGCTCAGTTTCGAATAGGCTAATTGCTTGAGGAACTCATCTCGCGGTTAGATCATCTGATTCCCAAGTACTCTGTACTTTCAAATTCCATGTAAGCGAGTGATATGACCTCTACATTAACTGTTATTTAACAAACGAAACGTTAATAGACTGTTAAACTAACCGTAAAAAAGATGCAAGATTCGTCCATCTTTTCTTGTGAGCTCCAATGACCTCCCTTCACTTGCAGATCAACAGCATCTCTTTCCCACGTAGTTTGCGTGCACTTGATAACTGCCTCATAGGGATTCTTGTGCTCTCCTTCAAGACCACTCACAGTGAAGATGAAACCCACAGCAAAAATGGCGGCGAAGATAGTGGAAAACATCCTGATGTAAATAATAAAGTACTAGAAATAACACACTAATGACTAAATCTATCGAAAAGTGGTATTGACTGTGCTGAGAGCTAGCCCCACCCTCGACAAGGGCTAAATCCTGAAAAGGTTAACTTTCCTATTAAACCTATATATGAGATCTAATAACAGCTCAAGAACTGACAACAAGGACTCTACTGAAATGTTTTATTTATTATTATTATTATTATTATTATTATTATTATTATTAATGAAGAATCAGTATCTGAAGGAAAAACTTGATGAGGTGAAGGGCTCGATTTCTGAAAAAAACTTTGAGAGCTGTAGACCTTGCCTCTCAGAAAGGTGCTTCTAGTCGGCTTACTGTTTTGCCAATTAAGGACATGAATTTTGATTTAAACAAGAGTGAGTTTCGAGACGCTGTGAAACTCAGGTACGACTGGGAAGTTCCTAATACACCCTCTGTCAGTGTTTGCGGGGACATCTTCAATGTGGATCATGCTATGATGTGCAAACGGGGCGGATTTATCATCCAACGCCATAATCAACTGAGGGATTTGGAGGCGGAGCTGCTTCGCATGGTGTGCAATAATATTGAAATCGAACCAGTTTTGCGAGACATCACAGGAGAAGAGTTGAATAGGCAACACCGCCCCTGATGCACGACTAGATATAGTTGAGAAAGGATTCTAGGAGACGCAGAGGTCGGTTTTGTTTGATGTGAGAGTTTGCCATCCAAATGCAGCCTCCTATAGAGATATGGATCCAGATCAGATATTCAGGCCATTAGGCCTTTCTCGATTATGCTAGCATTTTTTTCGGCATTTTTTTGGGAAGACAAGCATTTTTTTCGTTTTTTCTTGAAAAAGAATTGCTACCATTTTCTGTCATTTTTCATGACTGTGATCCAGATTTCAGCACTCAGAAGGATAAATAATCTTAAAGTTTGACAATTTTGATTGTTTTCTGTCTGTTTCGACTGTTTGTGCGTTGTGTTACTTGTGTACTTGTGTTGTGTTACTTGAGTGTGTAGAATTTCTGTTTCCTTTACATGACGTACTAACACCAACGAGAAAAAAAAGGTATGGGTGGTCAGAGGGTAACTCTTTCTCTTGCTCAGCCAAGATGGCGTCGGCCACGAACAAACAAAACAAACATATTAAGTATCACCTGTTGTTGATATGAGCATATAAAGAAATCAGGCATTATTTTAGCATTTTTTTGACTTTATGCGAGAATTTCTAGTAGCATTAAATGCCAGTTTTACTAGCATAATCGAGAAAGGCCTACAGGCGGCACGAGACAGAAACGAAACGCCAGTACGCTAGCCGAGTGTTAGAAGTAGAGCAAGCTACATTCAGGCCATTAGTTTTCAGCACGACAGATGGAATGGCGGTGGAATGTGAACGATACCATAGTAGACTTGCTGACCTGGGATCAGCATTACTTTGCTTAAGAGGCTCGCGATTTTCCAGGAGAGTTCATTTATAGTTGTCGGACATTGATTTGGATAATGAAAAAGGGCATGCTAATATTTGTTAAGGAAATCGGAGAACGCTATTTCTGGGGAACTCTAGTCAAAGCCAGGATACTGAGTCAAGAAGCGTTTAGCAGTTTTTGTAGTCGACATTTTTTATTTTATTACCTAATGTGATGTTTTACACTTTTTATAAAGTAAGTTTTTTTAACCTAGTTTTTTATTTGAAGCTTTTTAAAATGAAAAGGTTTAATACAGTTTTTCCATAGTTTGTAACTTGATAATTTTGCAATTTTTTATTGTTTTTGTACATATTGGATGAATTTTTTAAATAAAATTATTATTATTATTATTATTATTATTTAACATCTTTCTTCCTGAGTCTTTCTTAAGAGAGGGAACACGCGAACACAAAGCCTCTGAAGGTAACTAAACCATAAGACGTTTGGGCTCTTACAGTCGCAGCTTTCGCGATCGCTTGCTTGACTTTCTTGATTACATTTGAAACTGCATTATTTTGTGACTTCCGTTGACCCGGTCCGGGTTTTGCCGGTCCGATCCAATCCGATCCGATCCGATCCGATCCTGGTTTTGTTAACGCCCGTTTGCAGGCGAGGCTCCTTAGTATTTTGGCGGTATTTTTGTACGCTTTTGCGACTAAACAATCATCATTGAAATTTAACAAAATTTTCTTATGACATTCTGGTAAAAAGTTTGTTTTTTCATCTTAACGGCCAATTATTAATTCGTCAACTTCACATAAACTTGGATGCTGATTCCTACGTTGAACATTTTCTTTGAAAGTTGATCGCCAAAATCGAGTACCGTCTCAAGTTCAATTATGGCGGGATTGGTACGCTTTTGGTAACTCAATATTCGACTTGAAGATTCAAACGTCCTCTTTCGCTGACAGCCCATGTGCCAAGAGCGTTGTTGATATGTTAACATGAATGTTGATGGATAAAGTTGAAAGTTGAAGTGTCACTTTGAAAGTTGATGTCAAAAGTTTCGATGTTTGTGATACAAAGTACAAAGTTG